>MCJB01048019.1:205938-316700 GCA_002018475.1 Nicotiana obtusifolia
GGGGGGGGTCCTAAGTTTTTTAGCCTAAAGGATCATCCCGTGCAACATAAAATAATACTTCGCAACTTCCTTTAGGTAGGAGTTGCTCATGTTATTCAGCGGGCACAAACTATCATCTCTTGCTACCCGATTACTATGTTGAAGTATTTACTTAAAATTGTTCTAATTCAATTCTAAGTCGTGCCCTATGCGTGCGCTAACCGTTCCATGCCTAGGGTCTAGGAGGCTTTGGACGTTCAGACTCAACTCAATTGCTCAAAATGATTAAACTAGGCGACAATAAAAACAGATAGGACTGCACATAATTGCAATAAAAGGTGCTCAAGTAACCTCCACATATAAGAAGGAAAAGCATGCAGACAGATTTTTGGTTAGGCAATATATGGCATTATGATTGGAATCGTTGAGTCCTGTAGGCATGTTTTGTATGTGATTCTGGATTCCAATATTATATAGGTAGTGACGTAATTTTTGACGCATAGGAGAATTAAAGTGTTGCAAGTCCTATAGACATGATATCTAATCTTTTGTGTAAATAGACAGTAAAGTCGTCAATAAACATCTTATCGACAGGTTTTTCTAACGATTGACAATTAAGTTTAATTTTAAACGCTTTATCCCTATAGGCATGCTTTCTAGGCCGGTGACAATATCCTATAGGCAGGATTTCTGATAGTTGACAATTAGACTTGGTTTGGTAACACGTTACCTTATAGGCATATCATCTAAATGAGGCAGTATAGAGGAAAATAATAAAAGCAACTGATTAATTAGTTAATCCTATAGTCATGACATCTAAATAAGTATACCAAAGGCGTGTTTATAGTTTCCTATAGGCATGTTGTCTATTAAGCAAAGCGTCTGATCACTATAGACATGCTGTCTAAAGCATTCAACAGCAAATATGGAAATAAGTGCAGCAATTACTTAAACGAACATGCTTCGAATAAAGACCCCGTGTCAGACAAATTAAGTGCAGTGTGTGTGATCCTTATATACATGATTTCTATCAGTGTACGACATATGAAACTAGATAACATATAGGCATATTGAACAAAATAGCAAATAGATCACGCAGACCCTAGAGGCATGTTTTTCTACCCATTCATGCAAGTATTAAAATACTCTAACCCATATTTGTTAATACCCCGACTATTGTTTACAAATTATTACAGGCCCAGTTAGAACAATAAAACAAATACTAACTTAGTAAGGCTATTACAGGCCCAAATACAACATTTACGCCCAACACAAGTACAAAGTAACCCAGCAATGCCCTTCTGGGCCTTCACAGTCGTACTCTTGCATATCTAATAGGCCCGTTATCCAGGCTTGCAAGCCCGTTTGATCAATGCTCAGATCCAATAATACACACAATCCAATAAGCCAAGCCCCAAACATGAAAACTATTTCCTTCCTTACTTATCAGTGAATAACAGGGACATGGGGATCTAAGACGCGTCATTCAAATAATTTAGGGTTCAGGCAAAGACACACAGATTCCCATTATTACAATCATCAGTAGAAATGTTTTCTAAGTGTCACCTTAGGGGTGACAACATACATGTATAAAAACCTTACAATGAACACATAGGTGAGGCAAAAAGTTCAAATCATGAATTTCTCAGGATGTGCCAGAGTAGTTATAGGAAACATGAATCCACAAAGCGAGGAGCTCAACATGGAATAACAAATAATAATGACATGCTAGAGAGACTCCCCTTTGGGGTAGATATCATTATAGTCTTCATAAGGATTCAAGGAAGGGCATAACTAAGAGTTGTAGGCCAATTCAGGACAAGTAGAGGTATCACTAAGGAAACCTAATACAGAAGCTCAGGGTCAACATTATTACAAACTCCACACCACTACTAGTCAGCAAATAAGTGTTTAATACAAATTGATCACATATAGCAAGTTCAGTTTTGCACATCAGAGATTCCCTAGGTATTACACTTGAGCAATCCTAGCATTAGCATATATGAGTGTATAGAACAGGATGGTAGTAAAGTAAGCAACCATAATAAGGACTGGGGTTTACAAGTAGCATGCTTTGTATGAAGGGTTTAGAATACAGACATGATCAAGTAGCAAGTTATGCTTAAATGACCTAGCATAGAGAAGTAAAGTCGAGCAAATTTTGGGCTTGAGTAAGTATCCCAAAGTTTAGACACAACAGTTTAGAACAATACATGATTATGAGCAAGCAACATAAATAGGAAACTCATGTGTGCTAGTGGACTAAGTAGGTTCAAGATGGTCGAAATATGTATACAGTGGGCAGATATCCAATTGCAGGATTTAAGCAATTTTAGATGCTAAAGTATACAGGACTATAGGCTAGATTAGAAATATATAAGATTGCAAACAAAGGCAACAACATTTTGTAATCACATAGGTTCAGAAAATTCGGACAAGCATAGTATTCTGGTCATGACCACAACTAAGAATAAAATTGCAAGAGTCAAGGTACTTACCAGTTAGAAATTAACGGACAAATAAGTAAGGAGAATAATCTCCAGCAGTACTTTAATCGTCAATAGAAAACGAACAGCAGCACCCAAAATCCCAGTGCGTCAGAGTTCCCAAGAGTTTCAAGTGAACCCGGGGCAGTACTCGCGCTGAGAAAGAGCAACAATTGAATTTCCGGCGGCCTTGGCTTTCAGCCGGCCAAGGTCTCAAATTTCAGAATAGTATATAGAATGAGAGAATAAGAAAGTAACAATAGTTAATTTCAGTGACTTAGGTCCCGCTAAGGGGAAATTGGGGAGGGGTTTATATAGTGTTCAAATTAAGATAAACAAACAAGGAAAATAATCAATTAAACCTAAATCCTGAAAGAAAATATCGCACGCAATTTGTAATAGAACCAATAAAAGAAAAATCGGAATCCGAACCCTAGTTGGAGTCGAACTTAGGGCAAATCATTCACAAGCCCCAATCATGGCGGAATCGATAAGGATATACCATATACATGAGAGATTTTATCTCTCCAACGCATAAAACCACAATAACACCCAGAACCATAAAATCAAAGCCGGATTTATGAGAATCTGGCTTGTCATAAGTGAAATGATAATGAAAGTTACCATAAAATGAGTAATAATAGTAAGAAAAGGTAAGTAAACCCGCGAATGGACGAGTATAAGGAAAGAATAAGAAGGGATCTCCATGGTCGGCTAGTGTTTAGTGTGAGAGTGGAGATAAGAGAATGCAGGGGCGGCTGGGTGAGGGAAATGGGTTTGGGTAAAGGGTAAAGGGGTATAAGGAAATGGTAGGGATTATTATGGGCTGTTGATCATCTGAGATCAACGACCTTGATTAAAGGGAAGTGGGGCGGGTCGAGTAAATGGATCTCGAGTGGGTTGAGATAAAAATGGTTGTTTGGTTTCGGCCAGGGCAGCTTGGGCTATTGGGTCAGGTGTTTGGGCCTTAATTTTGGTCCGAAAATAATTTAAAATTGGGCTACTAATTAAAATACACGATAATTATTAATAAAATAATTTGTATTTAATAGATAATAAAATATCACTTGTGAAACAAAGTGATTGAAAATAATAACTTAACACTACAAAAATATAAAATACTATTTGGCAAAAAATAATGTAAAAAAAATTAATTATACGTAGCACATATGCTATTATTGCAAAATTATATAAATAGCCTAAAAATACTAATATAATTATGTAAAATGAGGTAAAATATTATGAAACCTATATGTGTAAAAATAATAAATTTAGATGATTAAGTCATCTCAAAATAATTTAAAGAGATAATTAATAAATAATCAAGTAATTTAAATGCAAAGAAATCAATTTTAAAGCCATAAAAATTATGAAAAGCTATAGAAAATACTTGTATAACTCTTTTAAAGTAAGTAATGATGCTAAATGACATTTTCAAAGTACATATACTTATTTGAAAAATAAGAGGGCAAAATTTGGTATCAACACTGGGTTTGTCCTAAATGGGTTTTCCAGCAAGGTTTTTAACGAGGAAACAGTAAATCATGCTAAATTAGATTCCAAAACCGATTTTATTTCGGAGTTAATGGGCGCATCAAGTGTATTCGAGCCCTTCCAAAATCGACTTCGAATATTGGGGGCCATCACCCTTGGGTTAAGGTTCTTAACAAGGAAAGAAGGAAACTTTGTATTTGAACAACTTAGGCTCAGTGGTTAGGATTTATTGTAAGGGCCAAACGGTCAAATGTACCGTGCCTGCGTAGGCCATCTTATCCATAATACAAGTTTTTACATACTTTCAAGCGTGTACTTTACACACAAAAATAAAAGAAAGTTCCCACCTTGCAATTACTCATTTTTGCCTCTTCAAACATAGAGCCTAAGGGCTACTCCTTATCGGGGACTATCGAGCCTAAGGGCCATCCTTATTCAGGGAGTATCGAGCCCAAGGGCTACCCCTACTGGGGGATTGTCGTCCGAAATAAGTTCAAGCAAATCCGGCTACCAAATCCCGGAGGCACAAAACCTATTAGGCAGTACCTAAACACGAAAGGCTACGACCACCCCAAAAAATGACTCGGAGACGTTCGAAGCTTGTAATCAGAACATAAGGGCTTTAAAAAAATTCAAAACCTGCTAAAAGATTACCCTCAGTAAAAGCATCATCTAAAATCACTTAAGCATCTTGAGAAAACTTTCGGTCACTCCGAGTTTTCAAAGCCTCGAGCAAATAAAGTTGCATTGAAGTCAGGGTCTGTTCGGACCTCCGAAAAATAAATGACTTATTACTATATTTGATTTTATGCTAAGGCATTAGAAATATTTGCAAGAGTAAAAACTATGATAAGATGCTAAAAAAGTAGATACTTGAAATTGCAAAAATGGAAAATTTTATATATTCCGAAATATATTTACAAAGACCCAATAAAAACGGCCTCAAAATAAAACAACTACACACAATACAAAAACTAAAAAAGTTCTAAGGCGTTCATGTCTGATCTTCACCGGGGCCCGATTCGTCGCCGGAACCGTCGGAGCATTCGGATCCCTCGAAATCCTCGGAGCCTTCTGCACCTTTGGGCTCGGAAAGTTTCTTCGCCTCGACCTCAAGCTTTATTGGTTCCTCGATCTCAGTCGACAGGTCGGAGCCTCGGGCATGAATTTCTTCGAGAGTTTCCCTTCAAGATAGCTGCCTTACATATTCGGCATTGGTCTTCAAAGCGGGCCTCGACTGCTTTGACATCGGCCTTGTATTGGGCCACCATCTCTTCAGCATCAGCAGAGGTTGTCTCCAGCTTGGACTTCGTTGCTTCGAGCTCTTTACCGAGGGCATCCCCTTCTGCGACAGCCGAGCTCAGCTGAGCCCGCTTGTCAACTTTCTCCTTCGCCACCCGAAGTTGAACCTCTACCAAAGATAGTTTGGCCTGGGCGGTTTCCTTCTCCGAAGCCAGCAGATCTATCGTGCTCTTCCACCTATCGACCATGGTCTGGGTCTCATTCATCTCCTTTTGGAGTTGGTCGACCTGGTCGGTCTTCTGTTGGACCTGTGAGGTTTTGTCGTTAGCCACTACGACTAGTTCCTCGTTTCTAACTTTAAATACCTTTACCTTTTAACCAAGTCGGCATGTTTTCACCTCAGGGCCGATGCTTCCTTCTGAGCCCTATCCAGCTCAACCTCAAAGTCCTTGATGACCCCATCTTGTTGCTCGATGAGGAGCTAGTACGTATCCCTTTTTTGAGCCTGCTCCTTGAGTCAAGCTTGAGCTGATTGACCTCGACACAGTACCAGAGAAGTATCGAGTCCTGCAAAACAATAATAGTCATGATTCCTTACCTGGTTCAGCACCTGCTGCACATCATTGAAAAGACACGACACATCTACCTCGTTCATTTTTTCCTGGTCTTCCTCGGTCACCAGGCATCAGAGGTAGCTGGCTACTCCCATGGGAGTAGAAAGAACCTGGTCACCCTCCGGGACAGTAAGGATAACCGATCTCTTGCGATTGAGGTCCACACTTAGAGCAAGAAAATGACTAATCAATTTTGGTCTTGAACTTGGCCCACCAGCTTCTGTAGATGTATCCTTCTTCGAGACTTCCAGGTCACCTAGCCCGGGAAAAATCTTTCAAAGTAGACGAGTCCACACCATTAAAGAAAGAATGAAGGGGATCATCCGCACCATGAACCCCTTCATTGGACTTCTCTTTTCCATCTTGGACGTCCTCTAGCATGGATTCGGTGTAGGAAGGCGTCCCCATGATTTCTATTACACCGGGCGCTTCCTTCGAAGCAGAGCCGGCATCCCGGGGGGTCCCACCCCGCATCTCCATATTGGCCTCTCAAGTCCGATGGAGGTCATCCTTAGAGTCTCCCCCTCGGCTGCCGCCTGCTCCTCGGGAGGGGTCGATCCATGGGCGATAAAATTGTCGTCTTCTTCTGACTCATCCAAGAGCTGGAGAAGCGAATGGGAGTCTGGCACCCGAGAGCTAGTGCTCTTCTGGGCTTGCGAGCCACCCTCTTCTTTGGTTTCAACTTAGAACTCGGGGAGCCCGAAGGTTTTCTTTTCCTCTTCTTCTTTTCCCCGTGGCAGATGGAAAAGGATGCGTCCTCGTCCCCTTCCAAAGGCCTAAGCTCGGTAGTCTTAGGCAAACATATAAAAGAAAGAAGAAAGGTTAGTATGATATGAGCTGAGGACATGATAATAGCTATTTGAAGGAGAACCTTACCATGAGAACGGGCCTCCCATCGGCCCTTCGAAAGATTGCGCCATGAGCGCTAAAAGTATGATATCGGTTTGAAGATTCCTTAGATCCACTCCTTAAGCCGGGGGACCGTTTTTAGAACCCGGGCAATAGCTGCACGTCCACAAACAGGAATGATGAGAAAGAGAATGAGGAAAAATTAACATTTAAGGAAGGGCTGCACTTACGAGTTGCATTCCACTTTTTGGGGAATGGCATGAACTCGGGAGGGATCAAATCTTTGGTCTTCACCCAAATGAAGCACCCTTGCCAGCCTCGGTCTTGGTCTTTGTTAATACTCAAAAATGAGGCCTTGCTGGCCCGCGAATAAGCTTGATTAGTCCCACTCGAAAAATTTGGGGACTATGTAGGCGGAGCAGGTGGTCGATGGTGAACCGACAAGACTCGGTGTTATCCACAAAGTAACGAAGGAGGATCACGATCCTTCATAGAGACGGGTGGATTTTCCCAAGGCATACCTTGTATCTCTTGCAAAAATCTAAAACGACTGGGTCTACCGGGCCTAGTGTGAAGGGTAAGTATAAATACTTAAATACCCCTTCGCGTGGGTAGTAATAGCATCCTCGGGCCCGAGGACTACTATGTCATTGCCTTCCATTTATAATCCTCTCGGACCGCGGGAAGGATGTCTTTGGTAATGGAGCATATATACCTTGATGCTCATTTACCCTAGTCCTGTTTGGATGAGGGTTTCTCGACCTTAAAGTCGTCCGCAATTGAACGATCCCTAGGAATAAACATTTTCAAGGGGGGCTCGGGAGTTGGTTCGGTGGCAGTTAACTTGGTGGTGGCCACTTCGGGAGCAGCTGTCTCGAGAACAACACTTTCGAGAGCGACAACCTCAGTATCGGTGGCCGGTGGGAAGGTAAAGAGGCAACCTGCTAAGGGACTAACTTGAAAGTTTTTTCCAGTACTATCTGAGAAAGTTTGAAGATTTAAAGAAAAAGTACAGAGGTTTGAAGGAACAAGTTTGAAGGATGAAGAACAGAGTAAGAAGATTTGAAAAAAATCTGGGTAAAAACCTAAGAACGACTATGAGGACTTGAAGATCAAAGATGAAGATATGAAGGTTCGAAAGAAGTTGGTGATATCTAGAGAATTCGAAGGTAGAATCTTGATCGGGAAGTGGAGAAAGAACAGGGGGTAGAAGCTTTTATAGGGAAGTAGGTGACGCTTTGCATTCGAAGGCAACTAAGCCAATGATTGACACGTGTCCGAAGTCAGAACGACACAACTGATGGGACATTTTGACTTCTTCATCGTAATGTACAGAGAAAGGAATCGGACAACATCTATTGTTTCTCATCGTTTCGGCAAACCTACTCTCTGAGAAACGAGGGGACTATCTGTATACGGGTAAACCGAGGCTAATGAGCACCCCGATTTCCCGGTGAGGCAAATGAAGCAAGGACGTAACTACAAGGAATCAGAATCGAAGCCAGGAGCCTCTCGTATCAAGGCCCGAACAAAACACCTTCCCTCGGAGCCATCGAGACCATGCCCCCCCGATCTGGTTTGAGTTCCAAGACCTCGAAAAGCATTACCAAACGACCGCGCACGATTAACAAAGGGCCGTGGTATCTGTGTCCAACCGTATATTACGACGTGAATCTAGGCTCGTATCGACACCATGTTAATGATTAGCGAAAAGGAAGATTTTTACCTTTCTTAGAATAGTACTTAGAGTAAAACTCCACTACTATATAAAGGGGAAGCTGATTATTCAATAGACACATCGTAACACGCACATCAAGGCAATATACATTTGTTTTCTCTGCTTCTAAAGGTTATTCAATGTTCTTAATTTTGTTCATAGTTCTTCATAAGTGTTTGGTTCCGACCAAAGGTACACTAATTGTTGGGCTCATAACCGAGCTTGGATTCGATACTACTATTGGTTTGGCCATTCATTCTATCTTTAATCTGTTCATCTAACGTTATTAATCACTTGTATTGAATTAGTCCACATATCCTTAAAATCGCATATAAATTCAATTGTTAACCATTTTTTATGGTAAACAAGTTTTTGACCCTCTTGTTAAATTCCCCTTGTGAGTTTACACCTACACATGAATATCTTCTTGGGCATCAATTAATTCCTCTCTCCTTGTCTTAATAGACCGATACTCGAGCAAGAGAGACATCTTTTACTGGTTTGGTAGTGGGGTCAACTAATACCTCTTCGTCTGCTTAAGACACGTGCATCTAACCAATTCATATAATAGTCATCAATGCTGATAAGTTTGAACTTTGACCATGTCTTGCTTTGAATTAATTAGCAGTCTGGATGAACAACTCATTTCTACCTCTATCAATTGATGTTTCCCACAGTTAATTAAGTCTTCGTTTGATAGGGTGTTTAAGAATAATACTAAACAAGATGTATTAATAATGCTAATAATAGTTATGCTTAGATTATTTCTTATCAATTGTTTGATTTGGGAGATGGAAGAACAAAGGCTTTTACCTTTTTTTTTATTATTAGTTCAAATCTTTAATTAAGCTAACAATTAGAGTAGGCTTGATTATTTAGCCACGTGTCATAAACTTGGCATATTCAGGGTTTTTTTAATGATTAGGGAGATATAGTTCAAGAGGATTTTAAGGACACCAAATAGTTTAAATAGGAAAAAGATAAAAATGTAACAGTTTAGGGTGATTTTAGGATATTAACTCAAAAATTTTAGATTTTCACTTGTTAGTAAATATAACTTTAACTCCCATTCAAAAAATTTTAACCCCTCCTTTCCCAAACTTGGCCTCCTGAATTTCTTATAAACATAGCAGTTGATCGTTTTGCCTAGGTCTTTCTGTAGCAATCCTATTATTCAGTGATCATACCTTATATAAAACCAAACTAAATAGAAAGTAACCAAGCCCCGATCAAGGAAATCTATTTGCATTAGCTTCATAGACTCCAATATAAGCAGCATAGCCATAATGCAATATTGACCGCTTTGCCTTTTTATTTTTTGGTCGAAAAGAAATTTTTTATTCAACCAAGTAAGCAGTATGTACAACTAGCTCAATTTGACTCAACTCTAAATCGCTTTGCTTTATACATTATCATATGCTTCGAGAAATCAAGGAATTATCTCAACTTAAACTTAGTCGAAGCCCCTAGATATCTTTATTTTCGACCATAAGGCATCAATATGGACTCAACCTGTAGCATCCATACCCCTAACCCATCCCCACAAAAACTCCTGATTCTAAAAAGGATTTCCTACCCTATCCTCAAGTATCCCTTAAGCCTTTGTCCTTCACCAACGCAACATGCAAGAAGCACCACCAAGTGCACAACCACCAATCATCATCCGCGGCGGTGACTTACAAGGAATTCTTGAAGAACCGCGCAACCAGCATAGGTGGATACTCCATGGACGGTTGTGGTGAATTCATCCCAATGCCATATGCCACAGCCGCTGATCCCACTTAGCTAAAATGCGATGTATGTGGCTCCTACTGCAACTTCTACCGCCAAAAACCTAATGATGATCTTATGGACTTCCATCACCATCATTTGCAAGTGGCGACGCCTGCCATGCCCACAACACTAAAGCCAGAGAACCCAAGACGAAGAAGACGGTTTAGGACAAAATTCAGCCAGGAACAGAAAAATAGGATGTATTCTTTCTCTGAAAAGTTGGGTTGGAAATTGCGGAAGTGTGATAAAGCTATGGTTGAGGAGTTTTGCAATGAATTAAGGGTTGGTAAAGGAGTTTTCAGAGTTTCGATGCACAATAACAAGAGCACTTTGGGAAAAAAGGATTTCCAAAATGCTAACAACAGTACCAGACCATATCCTACAACAACAAACAGTAAACCTTGATGATAGTACTAGACCAGATAGCGTTGAAAATAATGGCTTGAACATCAAGTAATGGCGCTAACAGCAATCATGAAGGCAATAAGAATGGCAGTCGTCGTTCCAATGAGAACATTAGTTTCCTTCATATTTCCACTAATGGGTCTTCTTCTTCAGCTTGATTTATTTTGTAAGAAAAAGTTAGTTTCTTAATTCGTTTTTGTGTTTTCAACACTTGAAACTTTTAAATGTCCTTGCCCATGAAGTTATGTAATAAAAATCAAAATTTTGTATTAACTTCAAGTTTATCAATGCTGACTAACACCTTTTAAATGTTTAAAGGCCATTAAGAAGTTTGACGCATGCTAACTATATTAATTTATGTGTGAATGACCAGGTTAATTATATGAAAAATATTACTTGGATGTGATAATAGGTATATAAGGTGCATTGAAAGTAATTTAGAGTTTAATAAGAGTCTTAGGGCTAGGTAATTTAGAAACTATGCAAGGGCCTAAAGATGCAAACGGACTAACACAATACAAGGCCTAACTTCAAACGAGCATAACTCATAATATATAATGAG
Source organism: Nicotiana obtusifolia (assembly GCA_002018475.1). Lineage (NCBI taxonomy): Eukaryota > Viridiplantae > Streptophyta > Magnoliopsida > Solanales > Solanaceae > Nicotiana > Nicotiana obtusifolia. The sequence continues at coordinate 217,060 of MCJB01048019.1, forward strand.
TTACATTATGGATAAGGTTCAAATCAAAGCTCTTCAAGTCTAATTTCTGACACTTGATATCGTTCGTCATTTGGACTTTCCTGCGAGAAGTTATAATCTTTTATCACACGTTGTTTGGTCACCCAGGTGGCTACAATGTGCCCCCCAAAGCACTAAAACTTGAAGCCTAATTTGGGCAATGGCACAGTGAAGCGCCCCATAGCGGTTGCACTTGCATGAGGTTGGGCGCATTTTCGATATACTTTATTTTTCGGAAGAAAGGGTTAGGTTAGAGAGCTCAAAAATGGTAATTTGAAGCTTCAGTATTCTACTCCACGCCAAGGTAAGTTATTGATGTTCTTTTGAGTTAATTATATTCAATATACATGGATTTTAATATTATCTAGCCTTACAAATTGTTGGGTTTAAACTTCTTAGAGCTTAAAAGAGGGTGAATGGGAAATGGAGGGAAAAATAAAATTATGATTTTTCCTCTTTGACAAAGGGATATTGTCTCATATTGGAGGAGGAAAAGATTTTTGATGGATATATATACAATTTCTCTTTTTCTAGCTCTAAAGAGTTAAGAAGAAGGCAAGCCTCGCGTCGTCGTTGTCATCGTCGCTCGCTCGGTTTCGCTTTCGGATTTGGTCAAATGACTGATTGATTAATTTTTTGGACCAAATTTATTTGTTAATATTAAGATTAACGTAATATTTTTAATCCAAATTAGCCATTCTTGCAACGGTAAATTAATTTTCCTCCACGTTTTGATTTCCCGTTTTATTTTGCGTAAATAGCCATTTACGTAATGACCGTTTTACGTGAATAGTCATAACAGGCATTCTGAAGAGTTGCACCTCTTCATTTAAACTCAACATGTTGGCTATAAATAGAAGACTATTCTCTCAGATTTTCCTTACAAAAATTCTGATTTCTCCTTCTTTATTCTGCATTGTTTTAACAAAAAAGAAAGCAGTAAGTGTGATTTACTACTGTTCTTTGCTTTCGTTGTCACTGGGGTTTGAAGTACCGCTACATCGGTGAGGTTATCCATTCTATCCTGAGAGGAAATAATCCTAAACCTCAGGTACTAGGAGGGGATTAAGTTTCTTAAGGAAACACTGTGAATTCAATTTTTTGAATATATTTTTGAATACAAAGTACGAACAAGCTTAAGGAACTTAATTATTTATTCTATATTCATCTCATATTCTGTTTGTGGGAGTCTAAATCCTAGTGATTTCTCTTAGTTTGGAGACTATAAAATCTTTGAATTTTTTACTCCTTGGTTGACATTACGAGATTAAAATCTTTATGATTTTCTACTCGTTCTGTATTCGATTTGAAGAAATAATATCTTCATCGTGGTATTTAATCTGCTTCTGTTAAAGTTATTCGGTTTGAAGATTTTAAATACTTCACCGTTAATTAATTTTGATTCTGTTTTGTTGTTAACAGAAATGACAGAAACAGTAACCCCTGTGATTGGCTCTATGAGCAATATTGCTACTTCAAATCGTTTTGTGCCACCACCGGCTCGGGCAGAAAAGCCCAAAAATTTTTCTAGGATTGATTTCAAACATTGGCAACAGAAGATATCTTTTATTTGACTACTTTGAGTCTACATAATTCATCAAGGTGGATGTTGCGGTTCTGCCGGAATCAACTCCTGACAATGAACGTTTTATTGTGACTGAGGCATGGAAGCACTCAAATTTCTTGTGCAAGAATTATATTCTTAGCGGACTGGAGGATGATCTTTACAACGTCTATAGTAATGCAGAAACTTCTAAAGAAATATGGGATGCGTTGGAAAAGAAGTATAAAATAAAGGATGCCGGTTTTGAAGAAGTTTGTTGCAACCAAGATTTTGGACTATAAGATGGTTAAGCCTGTCATTACCAAGTTCAAGAGCTGCAAGTTATGATTCATGATATCCTTGCTGAAGGTATAATCCGAATTAATGTTTTTGTTGAAAGTATTAATTTTGTTATTAATTATGAATTTTTTATTAAAGGCTTGGTCATCAATGAGGCATTTCAAGTAGCAGTAATGATTGAGAAGTTGCCTCCTTTATGGAGGGACTTTAAGAACTACTTGAAATACAAGCGCAAGGAGATGAAACTCAAAGATCTCATCGTTCGATTGAGGATCGAAGAGGACAATAAAGTTGCAGAAAAGTAGGCACATGGGAACTCAACAATTATGGGAGCAGATATTGTTGAAACTGCTCAAACTAATCCGAAGATGCGGAAGAAGTTTTCTAGACCAAACAAATATCCCAGCAAGAAGAAATTCAAGGAAAATTGCCACAACTGTGAAAAGGTTGGACACAAGCAGTAGAATGTCATGCTTCAAAGTAAGAGAAGAAAAAGGGTCAAGCAAATAGTTGTTCGCTATGTTGCATGAATGAAACTTAGTAGGAAATCTTAAGGAGTGGTAGATTGATTCTGGTGCCACCTGCCATGTTTGTGCTATTAGAGAAGCATTTGCTTCATACCCTCCTGCTGGACCCGACGAGATCAATTTTATGGGAAATTCTGCAACGGCCAAAATTGAAGGTTATGGAATGATATTCCTGAAGATGACCTCTGGCAAGGTGGTGACTCTGAACAACGTTTGTGACATTCCTGAAATGCTGAAGAACTTAGTTTCTATTTCATTTCTCGTCAAGAACGAATTAAAGTGTGTTTTTGTTTCAGACAAAGTTGTAATAAGTAAGAACGAGACGTACTTAGGAAAAGGTTACCTTACTGAGGGCCTTTCTAAGCTGAATGTAATGGTTGTTGACAATAATAAAATCTTTGCTTCTTCTTACTTACTTGAGTCAAATGATTTATGGCATATACATCTTGGACATGTGAATTATAAAACCTTGCGAAAAATGATTAATTTAGAAGTATTGCCTAAGTTTGAATGCGACAAATCAAAATGCCAAATATGTGTGAATCTAAGTATGTCAAACATCCTTATAAATCAGTTGAAAGGAATTCAAAACCTTTAGACTTAATTCACACAGATATTTGAGACAAGAAGTCAATACCATCTTGCGGTGGAAAGAAGTATTTCATAACTTTTATTGATGACAGTACTCAATATTGCTATGTTTACTTACTTAACAGTAAAGATGACGCAATAGATGCATTCAAGCAATACAAAAATGAAGTTGAAATGTAACTTAACAAGAAAATAAAAATGATAGGAAGTGATACGGGTGGTGAGTATGAATCTCCTTCTGAAGAGATATGTTTAGAATATGAAATTATTCATCAAACAACAGCCCCTTACATGCCCCAATCCAATGGATTATGGAAAGAAAGAATTAATTATTAAAGGAGATGGTAAACACTTTGTTGATAAGTTTGGTTTGGCACAGAACTTGTGGGGGGGAAGCCATTCATATGGCTATCCAGATACTAAACCGAGTACCCCATAGTAAAACACAATCCATTCCTTATGAAAAATGGAAAGGAAAGAAACTCAACTTGAATTATTTTAAAGTGTGAGGGTGTTTGGCAAAAGTGCAAGTTCCTAAACTCAAAAGGGTAAAGATAAGACCGAAAATCATTGATTGTGTTTTCGTAGGATATGCAACAAATAGTAAAGCATATCAATTTCTGGTTCACAAATAAGAAAATCCCGACATTCATAATAATACGGTTATAGAATCAGATAATGCTGAATTTTTAAAAAAAATATATCCGTATAAAAAGGAATGTGATTCGATTAGTGAAGGATCTAAATGACCTCTGGAAGAAACAAAAGAAAGTACGTATAATCAGGAGGATCCAAGACGTAGTAAACGTCAAAGAACATCTACTTCATTTGTACCGGATTTTGTGACTTGCTTATTAGAAAATGAGCCTCGAACATTTAAAGAAGCTATGTCTTCTTCTGAATCATGATTTTAGAAAGAGGCAGTCAATAGTGAAATAGAATCCACACTGAACAACCATACATGATAATTGGTTGATCTTCCTCCAGGCAATAAACCGTTAGGTTCTAAATGGATTTTTAAGAGGAAAACGAAAGATGGTGGTACTATTGACAAATATAAGGCAAGACTTATGGTCAAAGGGTATAGACAACGAGAACATCTTGACTATTTTGATACATACTCTCCAGTTACTAGAACTACGTCCATACGAACGTTAGTAGTATTAGCTGCGGTATATGGTCTTGAAATTCATCAAATGGACATTTAAACGGCCTTCTTAAATGGAGATTTGGAGGAAGAAATTTACATGGAACAACCTAAAGGGTTTGTGGTTTCAGGTAAAGAAAAGAAGGTCCGCAGACTTGTTAAGTCACTTTACAAACTAAAACAAGCACCCAAACAATGACATGTGAAATTTGACCAAACAATGTTGTCAAATGGTTTAAAGATAAATGAATGTGATAAGTATATGTACATTAAAAATGTTACAAATCACATAGTCATTGTTTGCTTATATGTGGATGATATGCTGATAATGAGTAATGACATTGCCAACATAAATGCGACTAAGCGTATGCTAACTAGCAAGTTTGATATGAAAAACTGGGAGTTGCCGATTTAATTCTGGGTATTAAGATCCATAAGACTCCTCAAGGTCTGGCATTGTCGCAATCTCATTACATTAAAACAGTACTTGAAAAATTCAAGTACTTAGATTTTAAAGTTGCAAAGACTCCAATTGACGTGAATCTTGCACTTGCAAAGAACAAAGGCCAAAGCATATCACAATTGGATTATGCTCGTGTGCTGAGATGTTTGTATATCATGAATGTACTCGACCAGATATAGCTTGTGCTATAAGTAAATTGAGTCGATACACGAGTAATCCAAGTCAATCTCATTAGATTGGGATGAAACGAGTTTTGGGATATTTAAAACATACCCAAGACTTTGCTTTGCACTACATTAATTATCCTGCGGTGATTGAGGGATACTGCGATGCAAATTGGATCATCGGTTCAACTGATTCTAAGTCCACAAGTGGATATGTATTCACTATTGGTGGAGGAACGGTATCTTGGAAGTCATCTAAATAATTGCCCGCTCTAAAATGGAGGCTGAATTTATAGCCTTAGATAAAGCCAGTGAAGAAGCTGAATGGCTCCGAAATTTCTTGAAAGATATTCCATTTTGGGCCAAACCTTTAGCACCAATATGCATACATTGCGATAGTCAAACGACAATTGGAAGGGTTGGGAGCGTTATGTATAACGGTAAATCTCGTCATATACGACGAAGACATAAAACGGTTAGGCGGCTACACTCTAGGGGGATCATCACAATTGACTACATAAAGTCAAGAGACAATGTGTCGGATCCACTTACAAAAGGCCTAACTAGAGAGGTAGTTGAAAGATCATCGAAGAGAATGGGACTATGGCCGAGGACAAGTCATTATGGCGGTAACTCTACTTAGAAGACTAGAGATCCCAAGATCTAGGTTCAAGGAGATCAAACAAAGTCATTAACGACGGTTCAACATTTTCAACTAAATTTTTTGGTCCATTCTCGTGATGAGACAATGTTCAGTACCAAGGATAAAGCATTAAGGCTTTTTAATGGTTTCTAAATTTGATATGGGGTATATCAAAAAGTGAATCTATGAGATGATACACTTAGGAATCACCTATGTAAGTGAGAAGTTAGCCGCTTCAAGGAGAATTTTGCAAGGCCAGTTCTTTACGCACTTATAAAACCAGGTGTTCAAGGCTGAAACGAACACAACAATGAGAACCAAAGACGGTTAAGGGTTTATTGTGTGACTTATGGTTGTCTAGGTATACACCAAAGTTTGGCGGTTCAAAGATATCAAATCTATCGATTGATCAAGTATATCCGACATAAGTTCACTAAGGAAAGTTCAAACGGAAACCTACTTATCCAGATGCGATTAATCCTTGCTTGTAAACACATTGTTTTTCATGCATATTTCCATCATATAGCCATTCCCCATTCATGTGGGGGATTGTTAGGTTTAAGCTTCTTAGACCTAACAAAATGGGAAATGGAGGGAAAAATAAAATTTTGATTTTCCCTCCTTGACAAAGGGACATTGTCCCATATTGGAGGAGGAAAAGAGTTTTGGTGGGTATATATACAATTGCTCTTCTTCTAGCTCTTAAAGAGTTAAGAAGAAGGCAAGTCTCGTGCCTTCGTCGTCGTCGCTCACTCGGCTTGGCTTCGGCTTCGGCTTCGGCTTCGGATTTGGTCAAATGATTGATTGATTAATTTTTTGGACCAAATTTATTTGTTAATATTAAGATTAACGTAATATTTTTAATCCAAATTAGCCGTTCTTGTAACGGTAAATTAATTTTCCTTCACGTTTTGATTTTCCATTTTATCTTGCGTACGCCATGGTCGTTTTACCTGAACAGTCATAACAGACATTCTGAGGAGTTGTATCTCTTCGTTTAAACTCAACATGTTGGCTATAAATAGCAGACTATTCCCTCAGATTTTTCTTACAAAAATTCTGATTCTCTTTCTTTCTGCATTGTTTTAACATAAAAGAAAGCAGTAAGTGCGATTTACTACTATTCTTTGCGTTCGTTGTCACTGGGCTTTGAAGTACTGCTACACCAGTGAGGTTATCCGTTCTATCCTGGGAGAAAATAATCTTAAACCTCGGATACTAGGAGGGATTAAGTTCCTTAAGAAACACTGTAAATTTTGTGGGCTCGGATTAATTCTGTTCTTCTACATTTTTGGTTTTACATTATTTTAATTTTTAGAATATGTTTTCGAATACAGAATACTAATTCAAATCACTATATTTTTCGCCAAATCTTTCAAGAACTCAAAAATCACAAAATATGATACTTGGAGTAGAAATTAAATCATAGTTTTGTTGAGTTGTTGGATGAACCCTAGAAATGAATCTTGTGAATGAAACTGAAAAGTTGATAGGGATGATGAACAGTGACTAGGAAATAGAAATTGAGCGATCTAATAATCATAATAGTCTCAATGATAACACCAAGAATTAGGAAGATAAAGTCAAACCGTCATGTTAACAAGAATTAAAAATTGCTGGTTGGGCCTAAGTGGAAAACACTTGGATGATTCGATTGACGTATTCATTGAGTCTTCATTGATGAGAATGTATATACTATGTAGTTTCAACTGGAGCATCCGTTGAATGTATTGAGGTCATTGGAGCGGATTGGGATTCAGTCCAGTATTCTTTTGTCCAGTTTTTCTCAATGGACTTGCACGATGCTGCCTCGTGTATTGGCAAAGTTTTAAAGGCCAAGATCTTCTTGACATTTACAATTCATTTTGTATGACTTCAAATCCAAACAGTGACTCCGTTTTTGGACCATTACGGTGAACTTCCCACGCCGGTGAATACTTGAACCTATAGTTCTAACTCCCCTTCTTCTTTTTCTCCTTTTCTTAGTGTCTACGTTCTTCTATCCCCTCTCCTTCACCCCTCTTTTTCTCTCATCCCACCGCATTAATTTAGCAAGACTCTCTTCTCTTCTCTTCTTTGCTTTTCCTTTTTCTTTTTTCCGTTCATTTAGACGGTGAAACTAAGAGATATTCTCTTCTATGTCCTCATCTTTGTGTCACGATCAAAATCCCGAATCCGGTCGTGATGACGCTTCTCATGAAGATAAGGCTGGCCAACTCAACAAAATTTTAATTTAAGTAGTTAATTTAACAAGGAGACAGAACTAGCAAAATCTAATAACAGTAAATTGCGGAAACATAGCTAACCATCCCGACAACAGCTCAAACTGGAGTGTCACAAAATCATGAGCATCTATGGATCCTTCTACCAGTCTAATAAATAAATATATATACAACATTTGGCACAATTGTCTGAAGAATGTGGAAACATCAAGATGATAGAGATACGGGGCTGCGGACGCCAACAACTACCTCGTAGTCTCTGAATCACCGCTCTTATAGTCATAGTCAATGCCTCAGAGCGGAATCAATAACGCATGAATCTACACACATGGTGCAGGGAGTAATGTGAGTACTTCTAACTCAGTGAGTAATAATCATAAATAATGGCAGAAAGCAAGCAACCACACAAAGCACAAGGCATTCTATGATGAAGCAGTTAAAACATCGTTCGCAACAGAAAATCAGGGAGAAATCCAAGTCAAATCTCTTTTCAACAGGTGAAAACATGAAATCCTTTTTGGCAAATAATGTAAAGTAAAATATCATCCCTCGGGCTCAGTATCATTTAAAACACAGTATCGGCCCCTCGGGCATATCACATGGTACAACATCCGCCCCTCGGGCTATGTTTCACATCACAATATCAACCCTCGGGCTATATTTCACATCACAATGGGTACTCACGCTCACTGGGGGTGTACAGACTCCGGGAGAGGCCCTTTATGGCCCAAGCGCAATATCATATCTCGTGGCAGCGTGCCACCTGCTCCCACTTACATCATATCTCGTGGCGGCGTGCCACCCGATCCCATTTACATCATATCTCGTGGCGGCGCGCCACCCGATCCCATTTACATCATATCTCGTGGTGGCGTGCCACCCGATCCCATTTACATCATTTAAAATGTCATTTAAATCTCAAAACTGAGTACAAGTGGCTGAGTTGTAAAACAGTGGTAATCAATACGACTGAGTTCAAGTAATGCATCAAAACAGTGAGGAAACAGTGATAAATAGCCCTGAAGGGTTCAACTAATTGGCACGAAGCCCAAATATGGCCAACCCAAATCGTGATGATATCAAATAAGTTTCAATCAAATATATAGTAGAAATCATCAATCGGGACGGACCAAGTCACAATCCCCAATAGAAAACGACCCCACGCTCATCATCGAGCGCGTGCCTCACCTCAATATAGCACTACGATGTGCAATCCGGGGTTTCAAACCCTTAGAACATCATTTACGATCACTACTCACCTCAAACCGGCTAAATCTCTAGCCCACGACGCCTTTGCCCTTCAAATTGGCCTCAGCGTGCATCAAATCTATCCAAATTCAGAACAAATACGTCACAATATGTTGGGGGAACAAAGCCCAAGGGCAAACAACCAAAAATACCAAGAAATCCCGAAATTAGCAAAACCCGAGCCCCGGGCCCACTTCTGAAAATTCAAAATTTTATCTCAACGGGTTCCTTATTCCCCACGAGTTCAATCATACAAAATTTATCGAATTCCGACATCGGTTCGACCTCCAAGTCTTAAAATCTAAGTTTAAGGGTTTTTCACAAATTTTCCATCTTAAATCACCAATTACAAACTAGAACAGCAATAGATTTGGGTAATTTAACCAAGATTGAGTTAGGAACACTTACCCCGATATTTCCCTTGGAAATCTTCCAAGAATCGCCTCAAAACTCGCTTCAATCCGAGCTCTATAGCTCCAACTATGTTCAAGATGACCAAAACTCATTCTTTTAAGAATTTGTCCAAGAAAGTCCCTTTTAGATGTAGTTTTGAGGTTGATTTGCCGTGATTTATGGTGTTTGGAGGGGTTTCTCTTCGTGGGTAACGACAATGGATTTTTGCATGGCAAATGGGCACTGATTTCTATTTATAAAAGGGTCCAAAATCGAGACAAAAATGCCCCTGTCAGGTTTAAAATGCGATCACATATCTGTCGCATAGCGGATATGCGGTCCGCATATTTGACGCGACCATCGCAAAGGTAACCCTAGCCTTCACCGTAATTCAGCACGAAGCATGGTTTGCGGTCCGCATGTCAAAAATGCGACCGCATTATTGACCGCATTTTCGACGTTAGTTTTTGTCCAGAAATCTGTCTCGGTCTGCGGTCTCAGTGTGGTAAATATGCGGTCCGCATTTCAGAAATGCGGACCGCATTCTTGATACGAATCTTGCCCAGAAATCTGTTTGAGTTTGCGATCTCACTGTGGGATATGCGGTCCGCATTTGAGAAATGCTACCGCATTTCGACTTTGGTTTTTCTGCAGATTTTTCTTTCCAACGATGAAATGTTCCGTTTAACCACCCAAAAGTCACCCGAGGCCATTGGAACCTCAACCAAACATGCTAACATTCATAACATTATTCAAACTTGTTCCAACCTTCAGAACGCTCAGAACAACCTATCAACACCGATTCGCGTCGGCTTCAAGCCTAAGGATTTCAAAATCCTCTAAATCGCTCTTTTGATCTAAACCCGACCAAACCACGTTCGAATGAACTAAAATTTTGCACACACATCCTAAATGACATATAAAAGCTACAGCAACTTTCAGAATTCCAATCGGACCCTCGGATCAAAATCTTACCTATCAACCGGAAATCGCCAAAATTCTAACTTCACCAATTCAAGCCTAATTCTACACCAGACCTCTAAAACCAATTCCGATCACGCTCCTAAGTCGCAAATCACCTCCCAAAACTAACCGAACCATCGGAACTCACATCCGAGCCCTCTAACTCATAAGTCAACATTCGGTTGACTTTTCCAGCTTAAACCTTCTTAAAAGAGACCATGTGCCTCATTTCTTACCAAATTTACTTCGAACGCAAACTATTCAACGTGATTGCATAAAACACGGATAACGAAGCATAATAAAGTAGAAATGAGAAAAACGGAGTGATAACTTAGGAGACGACTAGCTGGGTCACAATTGTATGGGGTCGAACCCGATCGCTCGCATAGGAAGTACCGGTTTTGGGATTTGACGACCAGCGTCGATTGAAGTCGCCATCCGATAGGTCGAGACCGGAACATCGAGAAGAGAAGACCGAGACCGGAACATCAAATAGAGAAGTCCGAGACAGGATGTCATCGGAACGAAGCTCGAAGTCAAGGCGTTCGAGACGAGATCATCGAGGCCGATCAGGGTAAAACGTCCTATGGTAAAATTATCAGATTTGCATAACTGAAGAACCGGAAATCTTGTAATATGTAAACATCTCGGCGGGAATCATGGCTCAAATCAGTAAAGACGTTGAATCCATTAATTCTAGGGATATCTTACCTTGTAAATTAGATTTCTACCTTGTATAAAATTCTTTTCCCTTCCTATATAAACAGGCAGCCCTATTGTAAATGGACAAACAATCTACAATCAATATACAAAAAGCTATAGTTTATTTTGCTCGTTTATCTGCTTCATATTTTATTCCCAAGGGATTCTAACGCAGAAAGGTTACTCAATATTGGCGGTTTGCTTTTTTCCCTTGTTCACTAAAATTAGTCTCTATTTTCGTTTATTCTTTAATTGTATTAAATCAGGTCACGTATCCTTAAAACCACATATAAATTTAATTGTTACTCGTAATCCAGGGTAAACAGTTTGGCGCCATCACGAATACCCTAGGTCGAGAAAGAATTAATGACCGAATCAGGTACTCCTTCGGGAGTGTGAACCCTGTTCACAGATGGCGCCTCGAACTCGAAAGGATCGGGGCTTGGTATCGTACTAAAGCCCCCAACCAGAAGTACTATTCGACAGTCTATTAAGACTGTAAAATTGACTAACAACGAAGCAGAGTATGAAGTTATGATTTCAGGTTTAGAGCTGGCCAAAAGCCTGGGAGCTGAGATAATCGAAGCCAAATGTGGTTCCCTCCTCGTGGTCAACCAAGTAAATAGGACTTTCGAAGTCAGAGAAGGGCGAATGCAGAGGTATTTGGAAAAGCTTCAAGTCACATTGCACAGGTTTAAAGAATGGACTCTGCAGCACATACCTCGAGAACAAAACAGTGAGGCCGACGCCGTCGCCAACCTGGGATCATTGGTCGAAGATGAGGAGATCGAGTCTGAAAAGGTCGTACAACTCTTGAGGTCGATGATGGAGGAAGGCTATGCCGAAATTAATTCGACGAGCTTGACTTGGGATTGGAGGAACAAGTATATAGAATATCTCAGTTTAGGTAAACTCCCTTCGGGTCCTAAAGAATCGAGAGCTTTACGCACAAAGGCAGCCCTGTTCTGTTTATCCGATGATGGGACCCTATTCAGAAGGACATTCGGAGGCCCCCTCACAATATGTCTTGGACCAGGCGACGCCGAGTATATTTTAAGGGAAATACACGAAGGCACATGTGGAAATCACTCCGGTTCAGAATCCTTGGTTAGAAAAATAATTCGAGTCGGCTACTATTGGATCGATATGGAGAAAGATGCAAAGAAGTTCGTTCGCAAGTGCAACGAGTGCCAAAGGCACGCACCGATGATCCACCAGCTGGGGGAGACACTACATTCAGTCCTATCGCCATGGCCATTCATGAAATGGGGAATGGACATCGTTGTCCTCTCCCTTATTCGCCAGGTAAAGCTCAATTTATTCTTTTTATGACTGACTACTTCTCCAAATGGGTTGAAGCGCAGGCTTACGAAAAAGTTAGAGAAAAGGAAGTGATCGACTTCATCTGGGACCACATCATATGTCGAATTTTTTTGGGATGCCATCAGAGATCGTGTGCGATAATGGTAAGCAGTTCATCGGCAGTAAAGTGACGAAGTTCTTCGAAGACAACAAATCAAGAGGATCTTATCGACGCCCTATCACCCCAGCGGCAACGGACAAGCTGAGTCGACCAGCAAAACCATAATTCGAAACTTGAAGAAAAGGTTAACCGACGCAAAGGGAAAATGGAAAGAAATACTGCCCGAGATTCTATGGGCATACCGCACAACCGAGAAAACCAGCACCTGGACCACTCCTTTCTCTCTAGTATACGGTGCTGAAGCGTTAATACCAGTCGAGGTAGGTGAACCAAGTATCAGGTTCCGATACGCAATCGAAGAACCAAATCGAGAAGCTATAAACATCAATTTAGAATTATTGGACGAAAGAAGGGAAGCAGCCCTTGTTCGAATGGCGGCCCAAAAACAAAAGATCGAAAGGTATTACAACCGGAGAGCCCATCTTCGACACTTCAACATCGGAGACCTGGTGCTCAGAAGAATCACACCTAATACTCGAGATCCGAATGAAGGAAAGTTAGGACCAACTGGGAAGGGCCCTACACCATCTTGAAGGTCACCTGAAAGGGATCTTACAAGCTCGGAACCATGAAGGGCAAACAGCTGCCAAACAATTGGAACATAAGACACCTAAAGCGATACTATTGTTGAGGTATGAAATTTCATTTTGTTTGTTTGTTTGTTTTACTAATGTCTGCAGGTATAGAACGAGGTAATCTCGAACCAGGAAGCACAGGATATTAGGGCTGAAAGCACGCGTTGCACTCTTTTTCCCTTCGACCGATTTTGTCCCAAATTGGGTTTTACGGCAAGGTTTTTAATGAGGCAACCAGTAATCATGCTAACTTAGATCGGTCGCTCATCAAAGATAATATTATTTGGTGCACAACTTTGGTCGATCGTGAATATCATAAGATTGCTTATCTACTTCGATTCATTGTTTGGCCACTTCAATTCGGGGGAACTTCTCATAGATCGTTAGGAATCAATGTAAGGGTCAAACGGTCGAAAGTACCGTGCCCGAGTAGATTGATCTACCCCCTAAGCAAATTGTACAAGCACCTGAATGCTAATAAAAGCTTTTCGGCACCGATATCTTGTCTCCGAGCCCAAGGGCCCCTTCAATTTTTATTACATGATAAAAAATTAACATTGCTCAGAACTTCACGTGAAAATCGAAGGGGAGTAAAACTTGTTAAGGCAAACCCCAACTTATAAAAGGCTAAGGCCGAATCAAGTAAAACTTGAAGGGGGGTAAGACCGGTTAAGGCAAACCCCCAATTTCTTAAAAGGCCAAGGCTTTATCGAGTTAATAAAACTCGAAAGGAAGTAAGACCTAATGACGCAAACCCCAATTTATAAAAGGTTAAGGCCGAATCAAGTTAGACTCGAGGAGAATTGAAATCTGTTAAGGCAGAATTCCGATTTCTTAATAGGCCAAGGCCATGTCGAATTAATAAAATTCGAAAAGGAATAAGACCTATTAAGGAAAACCTCGGACCCCTTTCGAGGCTTAGGCCTTACCCAATCGGCCATGAAAGGGGAAAATCTGCTAAGAAATAAGCTAAGTCTTAACTAAGCCTGAAGGGCAGAAAATTCTACAAATTGAATTATCAGAGAGTCAGAATAGACCGAACAAGTAAGGGAGATAAAAGAAAATCTTTCATATATGTGAAGCAAAAAGTATGTTACAAAAGTGAGAATCCTAAAAAGACATATTATACAACAGATGACATTAATCAGAATTCTCGGAGTCTTTTTCTTCTTCTTCTTCTGGGAAGGCCCGCTTTCTGGAATCGGCTTAGATCCTTGCTGCATCATCAACCTCGGTGGATAGATCGAAGCCTCGAGCTTGTAACTCTTCGAGAACAGAAAGGAGGGTTTTGGCATTTGGTATACTCGACCAGAATCTTTGATTGCTCCTGGGCAGCCTCGGCATCGGCCCTGTATTGAGCTATTAGATCATCAGCATCAGCTTCGGATGTGGCAATCTTCAATTTTTTCGATTGCAGCTCGTTGACCAAAATATCACGGTCCGAGGTAAGCGTCTCGACCTGAGATCGAAGCATATCGGTGCTCTAAGTCAGAGTCCCGATTTTCTCTTATGCCTCCGAGACTTGTTCTTCCAAAGAAACCACTCGAGCTCGGAGGGTCTCCTTTTCCGAGGTCAGCAGATCGGTCTTAGCTCTCCATTCGTTGGTCTCTGCTTTGGCCTCGCTCAATGCGGATCGGAATTGATTTATTCGGTCAAGTTGCTGCCCCATTTGGTCGAGTGTATTAGCATTCTCCCTACGCATAAAGTCTAGCTCAACCCGAAGGGTCGACATCTCCCCTTCGAGTCGCTCACGACGTGCCTGTCCTTCCCTTAGTCGAAGAAAAGCCTCATGATGAAGCACCGAGGCCTACGAATATGAAAGAAAATAAGACAGTCAGTCCAGATTGAAAAGTAGAATGGCAAACACCAAACAAAGCCTGTAAGAAATTTTACCTTATTTGATGCCTGTTGAGCTTCATTAAACAAGCAAGCCTCATCCACCTCGTCCATTGCAGCCTGATCTTCCTCGGTTACCAGACATCGAAGATAACTAGCCACCCCCACAGGCGCAGAAAGGGCCCTAGCATCTTCGGGAATGGAAAACTTTATTATCCTTTTTCGATCAGGGTTGGAACTCGGAGCAGGAAACCTATCGACCAGCTTGGGACCGAAAGATGCCCTGCTCATCTCAGCGGAGGAACTCTTCCTCAGCACTTCGAGCCCAAAGGTGTCGGTCGATGGCACACCGTCGAAGAAGTCTTCAAAAGGCCTTTCCAGTACATGGCCTTTGCTCGGCGAATGCGCTCTTGCAGCTCGGGCTTCATTGAGGGTTGCCTCCAAGAAAGAAGGGGAGTCCATTTCTTCTGGGGGACCCGAGGTTCCCTGCGCTGCCTCCCCTGCATCGGCGGAAGCCCCGGTTCTCGCCCCTGCATCGAGGTCCTCTACTCGATGAATACGAGCTTCATCGTTCCTCGGCTCGGGGACTGCCCGAGATGGCTCGTTGCTTAAAATCTCGAGGCCCCTATCTTCCTCGAATTCATCACTCAACTGGATAGCCAAGTCAGCAATTTTGGTCCTACGAGCTATGCTCTTCTTCTTAACTCTTTTTTTCTCAGGCCCAGAAGAACCGGGGGCTTCTTTTCTCTTTTTCTCTCCTTCCTGCTCCGAGACAGGGGGAGGGCAGGGAACCTCTCTACCGGGGGATGTTGGTCTCAATTCAGCGTCCTTCGATAGACCTGCAAAGGAAGAAGGAAGTAAATTAGTGGCATCATCGGTCACATAAAGCGTGGAACACAAATGATATCGGTCTCACCATGATTTTTGGCCTCCCATAGGCCCTTCGATATCTCACGACAGGCACGCTCTGGGTAGGTCCTTTGAGCTACCACCTTCCAGACCCACTTCCAAATGCTGAATCGCAGTCGGCATCTGAGAAATAGCTACATCTTGCAAAATACGTTAGTGAGATAACAAAGAAAAGTCAACAGATGAATTAGGATATGAAAATGATTCTTACGGTTCATGTTCCACTTTTCAGGGAACAACATATCTTCGGCAGGGATCAGGTCCGATGTCCTTATTCGAACAAATCGGCTCATCCAGCCTCTGTCCTTATCTTCATCAATGCTCGAAAATGGAGCTTTGCTTTCCTGGCGAGCGAGTTTTATTAGCCCCCCGGGAAAACTCGGGGACTGTATAATTGCAGCAGATGATCGAGAGTGAAAGGATGTCCATCGACCTTGCACACGAAAAAACGGAAAAGATGAATTATTCGCCAAATGGAGGGGTGAATTTGACCCAACGTTACATTGTACCTTTTGCAAAAGGCGACAATGATGGGGTCCAAAGGTCCCAACGTGAAGGGGTAAGTGTAAACACTCAAGTAGCCCTCCACGTGGGTGGTAATCGCCTCGTCCGGTGAGGGAACTACCACATCTTTACCAACCCAGTTACACTCTACCTTCACCCTATCGATGGTTTTGCTCGTGATAGAAAAAATATATCTAACGATCGGTTCGCCCCGGCCCGGTACAAAGGAAGCCTTCTCTACCTTAAAATCGGAGCCAATTGAGGATTCGACCGGTACGAACGCTTTTAGAGGAGGCTCTGTCGAAGTCTCCTCAGCAATGACAGGCTCGGCCTCTTCAATGGGTTGAGAGGAAGAGGGGTTTTGTTTTTGAGGAACAGACTTGGATGTCTTTGCCATTAGAATTAAAGAGGTGGAAAAGCAAGCAAGTGCAAGCGTAAAGAGAGAAATCACTTGAGAACAAAGTGTAGAAAACTTGGAGAATATAGTGCTCAAACAACACAAACTAGAAAAATGAAGAATTAAAGGGTTATTTATACTCTTTTGAAAGCGGCGGTTCAAGTCCCAAAATGAGAAAGCATTAATGGGCGCTCGCAGAAGTTGCAGAGTTTGTCTTCAGTTGGTCTATGAAAAGACATTTTTGATACATGCCACGTGTGTCATCATGCTGCCGTCATTTATCAAGGAGATGTTTTGTCTTGGACATTCCGAATTTCGTGTCACGCGCCATAAGTATGTGTCCATTTAACCTAATTCTAAAAGCGGCGGCTCATATCGTTTCTTGTCATTATTCTCCAAAAAATGAGGGGACTATCTGTATGGGGTCGAACTGATCGCTCGCATAGGAAGTACCGATTTTGGGATTTGACGACCAACGTCGATTGAAGTCGCCATCCGATAGGTCGAGACTGGAACATCGAGAAGAGAAGATCGAGACCGGGACATCGAATAGAGAAGTCCGAGACCGGATGTCATCGGAACGAAGCTCGAAGTCAAAGCGTTCGAGACGAGATCATCGAGGCCGATCAGGGTAAAACGTCCTATGGTAAAATTATCAGATTTGCATAACTGAAGAACCGAAAATCTCGTAATATGTAAACATCTCGGTGGGAATCACGGCTCAAATCAGTAAAGATGTTGAATCCATTAATTCTAGGGATATCTTACCTTGTAAATGAAATTTCTACCTTGTATAGAATTCTTTTCCCTTCCTATATAAACAGGCAGCCCTATTGTAAATGGACAAACAATCTACAATCAATATACAAAAAGCTATAGTTTATTTTGCTCGTTTATCTGCTTCATATTTTATTCCCAAGGGATTCTAACGCATAAAGGTTACTCAATATTGACGGTTTGCTTTTTTCCCTTGTTCACTAAAATTAGTCTCTATTTCCGTTTATTCTTTAATTGTATTAAATCAAGTCACATATCCTTAAAACCACATATAAATTTAATTGTTACTCGTAATATAGAGTAAACAACAATATATTCTAGAAAGTTTTTGGTGATCGTCTTTCCGTTTTGCTCTTTTATCTAAAACTGCAAACTTACTGAGATTGTGAAAAAAATCTCTGTCAAAGCAAGTTCAATAAACAAGAAATAAAGAACTATTTTTAGAATTGAGAAAAGCATCAAAATTCAACTTCGTAAGTTTTGAAAATGAATTCTGAAACTAGTTATATCAGGGGCTTATGTTGCCGGCGTCGGAAGTTCGCAAAACAAAGGCATTGTTGTTTGCTTTTGAAATAATAGAAAATGGATTTTAGAATGTCAAGAAGATCTTGGCCTTTAAATTATTATTAACGCGTACAACATCCTACAATGAGAAAAACTGGACGAAAAAATACTCGAGGGGATCCCAACCCCATTGGAGTGCCGAGAAGGAAATTGAAGTGAAAGAAAGGTCAGTTAGCATACTTTTTTTAGGGATTTTCTCTTGTGCGTCCAGAAGGAAATTGAAGTATCCGTGCTTGTAGGAACAAATGGGTAAAAATGTCACCATATATTAAAAGTTGCGTTACATATGAATTGTACTCATGTTGTTTCAAAATCTTGTTTTAAAAGTTTGTTGGTAAAATGACACTTGAGACAAATATTATAAGTTTTACTAAAGATTTTAATCAATACGAATATAATTAACTAAACCATAGCAGTAATATTGGATATATATTTGGTATAAATAGTTGTTGCTACATGATGATTTAAATATATTGAAATTTATAATTTAATATAAATTTAAATCACTCCAAGAGAAGGAGAATAGGCAACAGAAACAAAAACAAATTAAAAATAAATAAATAGAAGATGGTCGTTTTATTTTTGAGGGCAGATATATGAGCTAAATGAATGATGAATAGTTTGGTAAATAAATATTTTCGGTTAAAATTTTTTTTCCTTAAAAAATTAATTTAATGTTTCTATTTTTTAGAAGAAGCAAAATCTTGTATATTCTTCCCCACGGTAGAAAAACTGTTAATGCTGGTATGTATTTTTACTTTTTGGCCAAACATTTTAAATCTATAAAAATGAAAATACTTCCATTTCAAAGAGATTTGACCAAACAATCTATTTAATCTCTTTTTAAAAATTTTAGCAACCACCTTTTCCAAATTGAACAGGCACTAAATGCCATCTCTAACTGGATACATTATGCAAAGGAATGCCAGTCTATTTTCTTCACAAATTTTTATGAAAACTTTAAAATTAGTCCATGACTGTTTTTCATAAGAGAAGTATTTCCAGTTTGTGCACCTCTTATATTCGTTTAAAAATGAAAAATTGCAAATAATCAATAGCCATAAATTCAAGATTAATTTTTAGTGTCATTTTGATCAATTTCTGTTTGATATGAACCTCTCCTTGGTGCGCAATGACCATCCGTTTTATTCCGCCTATGGTCAATTAAGAGAAGTTGCATCGCTTGAATACACTGTTTTTTTTTGTTTTTTTTTTTTTTTAAGTTGTGTGTCGGAAACATTCGAAGTTCGGTGGTCAGAAGAAAGAACTTTATATTGCCATGAAGTTGGCTAATTGTTCCTTGTTTTGTAATCGGCGATTCAGATCAGAAATCCTGACCAAAAGATCTGCTTGTAAAATCCAACTAACCATTTGGTGTCATTTTCTTTCAGTAAAATAATGAATGCATTTCTATTGAGTACAACAAAATAGATTACAGAAGAGAATTATTTTGTGTTAGAAATCTAAGTTATTGTCAATGAAACTTCAAATAGCAACGTGGTCCACATAAGCTAAAAGGAAAAAGAACAAGTGTAAGTTATAAGAACTCTAGAATGGATCGCCTACTTTTAGCCCTTTGACAAGGTTCCTCGGTGGTGGATGTGGATTGTGATAACGATTTTTATAGTGACCTTGGCACACAATCTAAAATATTGAGACAACATCATGAGGGGCAGCTCGACATGATGGACTATGTAGGGTTGACAAACGCACCTTGACGAAGGCAAGACGTATTTTACTTGGATGTGAGGGTCAGCATGAAAACGGCAAAGCAAAGCTATGTCAAGGTAGGGTCCAAGACATGGCAAGGCAAATGCAAGGCAAGGCAAGACATGGGCAAGGCAAGACAAGACAAGTTCATGACATGGCATAGCATGTCAAATGCAAGGTAGTGGCATGTGCACAAAGCCATGCAAGTGACTAGCAAGACTTGTGGGCAGCTTGCCATGACAGATGGATGTCAAGGGAGGCCCAAGACTTGGCACAATGCAAGACTTGGCACAATGCAAGTCTTGGGTGCAGCTAGGCAAAACAGGTACAAGTGTGCAGTGCACATGAGGCAGTTGGGCGGTTATTTTGCTGAAAAACTGTTTTATAGCCATGATTGGCACATTTTATAGCATGTCTTTTGATTGGTTCAGATTTTCCAAACAGTTGGGGCTTGTCAACTGCTTTGTTTAGATGCTGCCAAGTGTAATTGGGAAGGCTGAACTATGAAAACGTGCATAAAACCAGTCCTTAAAGGCAGAACATAGTCTTGTGGCAAAATTGTTAGCCAAAACTGTCTAAGTGTATTCCCTAGGGCAGAAAACTAGGGTATTCTTTGTTCTTGGCCATAGAGTTGGCTTCGTTGTGTTCTTGTATTCACTTACTAATACAAGTTGGAAAGAAAATCCTGTAAAATTCTGTGATCGTTCTACTTATTTGTTGCCTGATATTATTCTAAGTCTGAAACATCCCTAATAATATTCTAAGTGTTGGAAGGCTGAAGCAATTGTGAAGAACAAGTCGTGTGGACTCCCAGCCTCCCCCTTTCTTCTTCGGGGACGCGACCCAACATACGCGTTCGCAATTCATTGAATGCCAATGCTCTGCAATCGCAGACCTCTTCTCGCGATCGCATAGAACAATCCTCAACCAGTTTCCAAACAACTATTCGCAATCGCGATCTCCCACTTGTGATCGCGTATAAGGAAACCAGCAACAGAAAAATCAAAATTCTTCAAAGTTCCAAAATGCGTCGAACATGAACCGAATCACACCCGAGGCCGCCGGGACCTCAACCAAATATACCAACAAGTCCTAATACAATATACGAACTTGCTCGAAGCGTGAAATCACATCAAACAACACTAAAACCATGAATCGCGCACCAATTCAAGCCTAATGAACTTATAAACTTCTAACTTTCAAAACTAATGCCAAAACATACCAAACCAACTCCGACTAATCTTAAATTTTGTACACAAGTCATAATTGAAACAACGGACCTATTCCTACTTCTGGAACTAAAATCCGAGCCCAGTAACCACAAAGTTAACTCTCGGTCAAACTTCTCAACTCTCCAAACTTCTATTTTTTCAGCTTTCGCTAATTCAAGCCAAAATCACCTACGGACCTCCAAACAATATCTGGACACACTCCTAAGTTCAAAATCATCATACGGAGCTATCAGAACCATAAAAACTCCATTCCGGAGCCATCTACACATAAGTCAATATCGGGTCAACTCTTTTAACTTAGGCTTCCAACCTTGGGACTAAGTATTTCAATTCATTCCGAAACATCCCCAGAACCAAACCAACTACTTCGACATTTCACATAACAACCAATGAGTATGGAATAAGCAATACATAGGGGAACAAGGCTATAATACTCAAAACGACCGCCCAGATCGTTAAAGTGAACGACCTCGGATCGGTGTTTTAACAATTCTGGTATGTTCATATATTATTTTGGACTTATACACAAGTTTGGTTGGGGTCCGGGATGACCCGAGCATATTTTGGTACGTTGTGTGAAAAATTATGAAAATGAGTTTTAAAGTTGAAATTCTTGAGTTTTGATGATTGAGTCTTGTTATTTGGTGTTATTTTGATATTTTGATGTAGCGCGTAAGTTTGTAAGATGTTACTAAACTTGTGTGTATGTTTGGTTTGGAGTTCGAGGGGCTCGGATGAGTTTCGGATGCATTGCGGATGAGTTTGGAACAACTGATACATAGTTGTTGCTGGTGTCAACTTGCAGATCTTGCAAATGCGAGAACCTGCTTGCAAATGCGAGCCTCGCTTTTGCGAGTGACTGCTCGCATCTGCGAGGGGAGCTGGGGAATGGGCACTTCGCAAATGCTGACTGTGGGAGCTGCGCATATGCGAAATACCTATCACATTTGTGACACTTGGGAAGGCTGGCCAGCTTCGCATGCTTTGATCGCAAATGCGCACGTGGGAGCAGTCACAAATGAGAACCTTTTGTCGCAAATTGCGACTTCTTGAGGCCTGTTGCATTGATCGCATTTGCGATCAGTATTTTGCAAATGGCCGCTTCACAATTGCGAATCTGCTTCGCAATTGCGAATAAGCATTCACAATCGCAATACCTGCAGGTGGGTAAAAAAGGGAAAAATTGAGACTTAGCTCATTTTACACTATTTGTCAACCCGAAACACTCTAGAGGTGATTTTTGAAGAACTTTTTCTTCCTAAATTCATTGGTAAGCATCTTTAACTAGTTTTTAATCAATTTCAATTACTTTTCATGAGTTTTAACATCAAATCTAAGAATTTTATGGTAGAAACTAGGGGTTTTGGGTAGAATTTAGGAATTTTATAAAATTGAGGTTTAAACCTCAAATTGAGGTCAGATTTCGAAATAAATCACATAATCGGGCTCTAAAGTGAATGGATAATCGAGTTTTGTTCTGAACCCCAAGTTTTGACCAAGCAAGCTCGAGGTTGACTTTTGTTGACTTTTTCAATTTAGCCAAATATTGAACCTTTTTCATTCGTGGGGTAGTTTTTAAAGCTTGCTTTAAATTGTTTGAACTATATTTGGCTAGATTTGATTGGTTTGGAGGCTTGTTCTAAAGGGGAAGCCGTGGTTGATTGTTGACTTATTTTTGGAAGAGGTAAGTGTCTTGCCTAGCTTTGTTGGGGGAAATTTTCCTACTAATTGATATTGTTTGCTACATGTGGGGGTGATGCATATACGAGGTGATGAGCGTATACTCATGTGCTAGGGTTTTCATGCTCGGGAGGGGGAATTACATGCTTCTTTGTGCCCTTTTGTAGAACTTAATGATCCCTTAACCTATGCTTCATTTAATTCGATGACTAATAAACCAAATTAACTATGTTAGAAATCATGCTAGAATATATATGACATCTTAAAAAGGATTTAATGTGCTATTTTGAGATCCATTGCATACCTAACTTGATCGTGATACCACGAACCTATATCTATACCTGTAATTGTCATGTTACTTGAGATTCTTTATTCGTAATAAGAGATGGTGATTGAGGCCTTCAGGATATGTTTGGCACGATGAGTATTTTCGTGCGGTTAATATGATGTTGGCATGATGAGTATTTTCGTACAGTTTGAAATGAGATTGGTTTGTTGGTTATTACAGTATGAAAAGGAAGGAAGTTAGATTTCTATTATGATTACTTATTTGTTAATTACTTACATGCCCTTTATTTTGGTTTCTATTAATGTTTGCTGTTTTGTATAATACCTTCCGTTTGAGTTCCTTTGGTAGTTATCTCTGCGTCTTCCCTTTGGCCCGTTACTGTATAGTTATGTCTTTACCTTGTTTTGTTACTGTTACACCTGCGCTTTTACTTAATTTACTTCTGCTACATGTCCTCTTCGAATTCATGCCGTTACTTGTTATTAGCCCATACATGTTTCATGCCTCTAACTGTTACGTCATTTACTTGTTATATACCTTAACCTACTACATGTCTTAACTCACTACATGCTTTCACTTACTACATGTCTCCGCTTACTATATGCTTTTACTTACCATATGTTTCACTTATTAAATGCCTTTACATGCTACATGCTTCTACTTGCTACATGATTTCATATACTGAATACCTTCATTTGATCTTTGTTCCTACTTGACAAACAACTTTACTCGTTTCATGTTCTACTCTCCATTGTTTAACCGTACTGGGTGGCTTTTAGATTGGTTGTGTATTATGCTTTGTGGAAGCCTATCATTTTACACGATAGACTAGCTTTTGATATTGGACTGCTCTTTTACTCTGTTTGAGTTGTATTACCTAGTTGAATGCCGCGTGTTCGTTTTCTTAGTGTTATGTTGTGAACTTTTTTCGCGTTTAGTTGTTGTTGCGGTTTCTTATGATATTATTGGTATTGGGATCGGGTTGCTTGCCACAATAGTATTTATAGATATTGAGATTGGGTTGCACGCCGCAACAGAGTTTATTGATATCGCGATCGAGTTGCACTCCACAATAATATTTATTGATGTTGGGATTGGGTTGTGCACTGCACTAGTATTAATTGAGATTGGGATCGGTTGCACGCCACGATGGTATTTTTTGGTGATGTTTGGTTATGATCCTTGTGCGTATTTCATGATTATTGTTCCCTTCTTAAAAATGGTTATGAGGTTATGTGTTATTTTCTATGCCTGTTAACTTGCTTCGTAGGTCTTTAGTTGATACTCCTATACTCCTACCATTATTCAACATATCTTTTGCCGTGTTTTTCCTGCTTATTATCCTCACTAGTACATATTAAGTGAGTATCTTTAACTTAAAATCTCGCTACTACTTCACTAGGGTTAGTCAAGGTACTTACTGAGTACATGGGGTCAGGTGCACTCATACTACACTTCTGCACCTTGCGTGCATATCTTGGAGCTGCGTTGTTGTGAAAAACGAAGCCCTACATTGAAGACGTACCCACGTTCCAGATTCAAGCTACCTCTTGTTCATGGTAGTTTAGGATTTAAATTCTGTTTATGTACATTTCAAACAGATATTGTATTTATTTTTCATATCGACTTTGTAAATCTAAATAATAGTGGCTCATCTTGTACTATCAGTCCTTGGGGTAGTTGTATTATATTCGGTTGTAGTTTTTATTATATATATATATATATGTATATATATATATATATATATATTTATATTGATTGATTGGCTTATCCAATGGTTGGGTTAGGTGCCATCAGGCTAGAATGGGATTTTGAGTCGTGACAAACGTGCATAGGGCTAGTCCCAAAGGCAGAACTTAGTCTTGTGGCAAAATTGTTAGCCAAAAACGTCTAAGTGTATTCCTAAGGTTAGGAAATCATTTTGGGGTAGGGAACTAGGATGTTCTTTGTTCTTGGCCATATGATTGGATTTGTTGTGTTCTTGTATGCACTTATTAATACAAATTGAGAAGAAATTCCCATAAATTCTGTGTGCCTTCTACTTATTTGCTGCCTGAAATTATTCTAAGTCCCAAATGTTCCTAAAAATATCTAAGTGTTGGAAGGCTGAAGTCAAATGCTGCGCTTGACTGTAGCACGAGGTGAACCTCGGGCATAAGAAAATCACCCATGTGACACCTACCATGAAGTTCTTTGTTTATTCATCTTGGAAATATGAAGAAGATACATTAGTTGTCTAAGTCGTCCAATAATAATAGAAAAAAGATGGCATGCTGCTACCATCTGCTCAAATTACTCCTCACTACTAGAAATCAGCTAAAAAGCGATCAAAATTTAGCGACCAATATTGGTCTGTACAAAAAAGCGACCAACGTTGGTTGCAAAATTTGGTCGCTACTTGGTCGCTAATTTCGTCAAAATGTTGACCGGACCGGTCATACCTGTTTGGTCAAACAAAATCCCAGATTAGCGACCAACGTTGGTGGACCTACCTTTAAGATTAGCGACCAATATTGGTTGCTTAAGATGAAGTAACTATTGGGCCAAGTTAGCGACCAACCTTGGTCGCAAACTTGGGAAATTTAAATAAATCAGATTTAAAGTTTGCGACCAACGTTGGTCGCTAAATTTATAATATATATATATTTGGCAACCAGAGTTGGTCGCTTTCAGGTCAACATTGGTCAAAATTAAACTCACTTTTTTATTTACTATCATAATATAAATGTAAGCCGTTAATACTTTTGTAATACAAGGGATGAATAGACTAAAATATACTCTAACATACTATATATGCAGTTAAGTAGTACTACGAAGCGTGCGTGCGTGCGTATCCACACACACACACACACACACACACACACACACACACACACACATATATATATAAAAGAACATGAAGCGCTCGGAACACAGGGACGAATTTTTTTCGGTATTGATACACTTGTAAAGTGATTTATCGATTTATAACCAACTCATATGCATGTATATATATATTAACAATAAATTAAAACATCTCGAATATATATATATATATACACACACATAAATAAATATATAAGCTATATTTGATATAATATTAGCTAATGCACTAATACTTAGTGCATAGTATAGTATAGTATCATATACTAAATGTATTGCATATACTAAGTGTATAGTATAGTGTATTATATAATACACAAATAAATATACTATAGTGTATATATATATATATATATATATATACTATAGTAATAAATATATACATATACACGTATTATATAGAACAGAGTACTCTGGAGCGACCAAAATTGCGACCAACGTTGGCCGCAAATTTCAATTTAAATTTTTTTAGATAAGTGACTAACGTTGGTCGCTAACGTTGGTCGCTTTTTATAATTACAGAAACAAATGCGGGGTTTCCCCTTATTTCGCCAAATTTCCCAAACTTTCTTATTTTTCTAACCCTAATACCATTCCCCCACCCCGCGACACCACGCCTCGTCGCCGCCGCCGCTGCCCGTCGCCGTCGCTGCCGCCGCTGCCCAACTGCCGCGCCTATTCTCTCTCCTTATCCACCTATAAAAATCAAGGTTAGAATTATAACCTTCAATCTTTATTATTTTTTGTGTGTGTGTTACAATATTTGATGTATTGTTGTTTATTGTTTCAATTAGTGTTTCAATTCTTTGTACAATATATTTTATTGAGGATTAGGGTTTAGGTCTTGTTCAAATTAGTTTTGTTAATTAATTTTATTAACTAATTAGTTTAATTAGTGTTGAATTTAGTTTAAGTTAGATTTGAATTATACTTTGTGTTGTCTTGAAATTTTATGAATTGGATTTGAATTAAACCTTTAGGATACGAATTGGACTTTTAGTTTATGAATTAAACCCTTAGGATATGAACTGAAATTTTATTGTATGAATTGAACTTTTACGATATGAATTGAACTTTTAGTTTATGAATTGAGCTTTTAAGATATGAATGAACTTTTAGTTTGGAAATTGAAATTTTAGGATATGAAATTAATTAACTAGAAAAATATTGGAATATGAATTAACTAAATTAATTTCCTCTTGTTTTATTTGTATAGATGGAACATCGTGCTTGGATGTACAATAGGAATTATCCTAATCGACGGGGATTGAGGGAGGATTTTGTAGAAGGGGTGGATGACTTTATTAGACATGCAATTTCACTTCCACCATACCTAATTGAAGGAGTAATTAGGTGCCCTTGTGTTAAGTGCGACTGTCTGGGAGGATGACTGCTGGGAAGCTACCTTCTCCTTACTGCATGGAAAATAGTAAAGCTTTCACTTTGAAATATGACCGAAAGCAATCATGGTTTGATTGTCATCGTCAGTTCTTGCCTCCTGATCATGAGTTTAGAAGGATGAAAAATGCATTCAGAAAGAATAAAATGGAATGTGATTTTCCACCTCCGATACTTTCACGAGAGGAAATTTGGGAGAGGGTCCAGAACTTCAGTAAAGTTACTGAAGCTCCACTTTATAGATTCCCAGGATACGGTGTTACTCACAATTGGGTGAAAAGGAGTATATTTTGGGATTTGCCTTATTGGAAGGATAATCTTCTCCGTCACAACCTTGATGTCATGCACATTGAGAAGAACTATTTTGATAATTTGTTCAACACAGTGATGGATGTTAAAGGTAAGACAAAGGATAATGCAAAGGCTAGAATGGACTTACAAGAATATTGCAGGCGGTCTGAACTACACTTGCAGACAACACACAATGGTAAAGTGTTCAAACCCAAAGCAAGTTACACATTCACTTTGGAGGAACGATGGCAAATTTGTGATTGGGTAACGAAATTGAAGATGCCTGAGGGTTATGCATCAAATTTTGGGCGAAAAGTTGATATGGAGGCGGGGAAGTTGAGCCATTTGAAAAGTCATGACTGTTATGTCTTCATGGAGACCTTAGTGCCTATTGCATTTTGTGGTTTGCCTGGAAGAATCTGGAAACCCATCATAGAGATCAGTTTGTTTTTCAAAGACTTGTGTTCTTCCACGTTAAGGGAAGAAAACCTACTCCAGATGGATCAGAACATTCGTGTCACCTCTTCTAAGATGGAAAAGATATTTCCATGTGTGTTTTTTTATGTGATGGAACACCTTCTAATCCACCTTGTACACGAGGCACGACTTGCAGGGCCCGTTCAATGCAGATGGATGTATCCCTTTGAGAGGTAATATTATATGTTTGATGTAATTTTCTGTTTTATTTTAATGTTCTTTGCTAACCTGAAATTATGATAGGACAATTGGCAAATGCAAACAATTTGTTAGGCAGAGGAACATGGTTGAAGGATCTATATGCGAAGCATATCTTGCAAAGGAGACTGCTTATTTTTGCTCTTATTATTTTGAGAGTAATGTGCCATGTGCTAGGAATAGGCCCAACAGGCGACAGTCGACCTTATGAATGATCCGTCATATCCGCCTATGTCCATATTGAATCAACCAGGCCGATGTTCTAAAAATGTTAGAAAGAGGAGTTTGAGCGATATGGAGTTCAAGTCAGCTACACTTCACGTGTTGCAGAATTGTCCCGAAGTCGTACCATTTCTCAAGTAAGTATTGATTTAGTAGTTATCAAAATATAACAATTACTGTGATTACATCTCAATGCAACTACTAAAAATATTTGATGTGTCACAGTCACTTCGTGGGTCAATTTGGCCATGATGCTGTATATACGAGATTTGATACGTGGTTCAAATGATTTGTAAGTTTCTCCTTAAAATATTCTAAAACTACGTAGGTAAACAATGTTTGGAAGTTATGCTAACATATGAATTTTTTTTAACAATATGTAGGTAAATGATCCAAATAATGGTGTAAACCAACTTTTGAAAGATATATCTTGGGGACCTGGGGTTGAAGTCAGAACAATGTCTAAGTACGTTGTGAATGGATATAAGTTCCATACCGAGGGTTTCTCAAAAAATAAAAATAGCAATAACAGTGGGGTGTGGGTTCAAGGTGGTGATGGTAACTAAGATGGAGATATTGATTATTATGGTGTGATCAAAGAAATAATTGAACTAGAATATACAGGTTGGCCATACAAGAAATTGATACTCTCTAGATGCAAGTGGTTTGACCCACACCCAACAAGAGGTACAAGAGTCCACAATCAGTACAACATAATTGAGGTTAATCATACGAGGGAGTATGATCTCTATGATCCTTTCATAATTGTACATAATGTTAGGCAAGTGTATTATGCTCCTTACCCATTGAAGCGGAATAAGTCTAATTGGTGGGTTGTAATAAAAACCAAGCCTGTGGGTAGGGTGGAAGTCGAGAATGTGTTAGATGTTGCATATCAAAACGATATCTCCACTGTTGACCAAATAGTGGACGAAGTTTTAGAAACTGATTTGGAACATCCTGAACACATACTGGAAGAAGTTGATATTTCTGAAGTAAGAATTACAGAGAACGAGGACGAAGTATCAACCGGTGAAGCTCAAACAACCGAGGAAGAAGAATTCTCGGACGAGGAACTATACGACGATGAGCTTTAAACAGTTGGTTTCTTTAACAACTCTTGTTTAGCTATTTTCTTTATATATTTCAATCTAAATATGTATTATATTATGTAGATGACAGGCAAGGGTCGAGGTAACAATGATTCTAGTAGTTCTCAAGTCGAGAAAAGGCTAGGAAACCAAAGAGGAGGGTAAAAGATTATACTCCAACTTGTCCTATCGTTCCAGAGCTGCCTATGCCTACGTCTTTTCCTCCACCTCAGGGCTATTCTGAGCTGCCACAACATCACCAGCCCTACACCTTCGTGCAGACACCAGGTCTTTCATCACAGGGCCATAGGATTGTACGTCCGACATACAGTCCAGCTGCCGCATATCCACGTGGATCTCAGCCATCTGTCTCGCATGGACCGCATTGATCCATGTCACATTCACATAGATCACATGTATCAGTGTCGCAGCCACTGGGGTCACAGCCACTGGAGTCACAGCCACTCGGGTCACAGCAATCAGTGTCACGTCCCCTGCGGCCCATACAGCTATGTCGCAGTCACAGGGCTCGCAGCCATCTTCATCTGGGACTCCATCTATTACAGGCCTTCGCCTGCGAGACACTAGCTCTGACCCCCCTACACCTTCCACACATGCCTCTGATGTACATGGTTTGGACGGTGACGGTGATGATGACGAGGAGGTGCATCGTGATCAATATGGCAGGATCATCATAGTCCCTGAGGGTGACGGGTAGGAGTTATTTGTTATTTTTTACGTTTATTATTTTGTATGATTTTATTATGATATTAATGTATTTTTTTATTACATTACAGGTTCATCCCTAGTAGTGTTACTACAAGGATAATCACCCAAGCCACCAGAAAGCTATTAGATGGCCCTTATGCGACTTGGAATGATTTCCTATTCTCGCTTAAGGAGCAAATTTTCAACGAATTTAAGGTATAAATGTTCTTTTAACCAGTACAATTATTTATATTTATGATATTTCCATCTAAATACTTAACTTTTGAAATACAGAGCAAGTGTGTATGGGAACACCGCTATAGTGCGGATGTAGCTGCTAATTTCCATCTCAAGGCTCGCAAGCGGTTGTCACATTGCTTTTCCAAAGCTAGAAAGTCGAACCAGAAGCCTTCCTGGTTGCTTGATCATCTATAGGAGGATTTGCAAAGGCAATGGCTAACCGCAGAGTTCTTAAAGAAGAGCGAGCAAGGAAAGAAAGCTCGTGCTTCTGAGAAGGGAGGCTCCCTGCACACAGGAGGTGCGATCAGCCTTGGTACAATAAAGAGGAGAATGGTACGTAATTGCTCAACGTCTACTCTGTTTCTTAACTAAAATTTATGAGTTTTCAGGAGAAGAAGTTGGGGCATCCGATGAGCCAAGATGAGTTGTTCAAGGAGACTCATATTGTCAAGAAGAAGAAAAATTCGGATGAAGAAAGGTGGGTGGAGGGCCGAGCCTCGACTGTACATGTAAGTTTTCAATTTTCCTTAAATACTTTGATTTATTTTTATATAACTTTGAAATACTAGTTCAATGTAATTTTTCTTATAAGGTCGCTTCACAACTGAGGTGGAAGAATTCATACACAGCCAGCCACCATCTTCATCGGGCGACCCAATCCAACCGTCGGACGAGGATGCTGAAAGACTATGAACGCAGGCTGCTGGCAGTTCAAAATGGGGGAAGGTATACGGGCTTCCCACTAAGAAATTTCACCGCTATAAGTGTGGAATGCAAGGAATAGACACTTCCGTGCAAGCGGAGGAACTTGGTGGGGAGAGCCTCTCCTCTGTGTGGGAGAATGTGGCAAAGCTCACAGCCGAGCTAGAAGCCTCCAAGGAAAGAGAAAGGGTTAGAGATTCTCAGTATATTGCCATACAAGAGAAGCTCAAATCTCTCTTGGCTTCTGGCGCTTTTCCGATTCCCTAGTCTCGTGAGTCATCGCCAGGGGCTCACCTTCCCCGTGCTACTTCCTCCCGTCCTCCCCGTTATCATCCCTCCGGTCCTACACAACCACACCGTTTTTCATAGCGTCTTCGTGATGAAACTTCATCAGACGATGACGACAATGATGTACAAACTAATCCTTGACTTGTAATAATAGTTAACTTATTTTGGTTAGCTTATGTATAAGTTCTATTGAACTTTATACTCTGTTACTTTTAATGTTGTTGTTGTTGTTGTTGTTGTTGTTTATTGTTGTTGTTGTTGTTGTTGTTATCGTTGTTGTTGTTATTTATGGCATAAAATGCCATAAACGAATTTGGTTTGTTGTTGTTGATGTTGTTGTCGTCATTGTTGTTGTCCGTTATGGCACAAAATGCCTGTTTAGGATTTTGGTAAGCTGGCAGGTGGTGTAGCTGCCAAAATAGGCAGTTTCTGGAAAAAATGAACCAAGAATAGCGACCAACTTTGGTCTCAAGTTGGTCGCTTTTCACTGAATAAAAATAATATTCTGAAAAATAGCGACCAATGTTGGTCGCAAATAGTAAAATCCATATTCTGTTCTTCAACTTAGCGACCAGGGTTGGTCGCTTAATCTAAATAAAAATAATATATATTAATTATATTGCGACCAGCGTTGGTCGCAATTGTCCAGATTATAATAAATAAGAAATACCGTAATTTATATGTAGAGACCAACGTTGGTCGCTAATTGGCGACCAAAGTTGGTCTCAATATGTTCTACCGGAATGTTTGGTCCTTTTACCTTAGAGACCAAAGTTGGTCGCTAATTTGCGACCAACTTTGGTCGCTATGGTAAAGGGACCAGCTGAATATAGACCAGGCCTGTTCGGTCGCTTTTTGGTCGCTTTTGAACAAAAAAAGACCAACTTTGATCGCTTTTTCTGATCGCTTTTTAGCTAATTTCAATAGTGCCTGTCACTACAAGAGAAGATTATTCTTTTATTACATGGATAATTCAAATTTTATACAGTTTGAACCTTTATTTAGTACGTTGTACATTATCCACGATCGAGGCCGGTGTTCAAAATAATATTACCGACGTGGAAAGGAACTGGCAGATTAGTTACTTTTGGAATAATATAAACAAATTGAAAGAATGAGTTTATTTTTCTGTATATTTTGTTTATAACAGTCAATATAATGTAAATATCAAATGTCGTTATAATAAAACTCAATTACTATAATAAAGAACAAAAAATCAAAAAACAAACAACACTGTTATAAAGAGATTTTAATTGTTTATAAACTTTACAGTAATTAAGGTTTTTAATGGCACTCAACCGTAAGAAGTAAATAAGGGTAAGAACAATTGAACGACACCCCGCCGAGTTGCCTACCATGTACCATGAAGTTTTTTGTTTATTCGCCCAAGAATGTGATCCAAGTTATCCAACAAAAATTAAAAGAATTCGTCATGCGGCTGCCACGTATTTTTTGAATAACTTCGATCCCACTAAAAGGAGAACATAGTTTTTTTATTAATTCAATATTTCACATTTTATATATTTTGATTTTGATAATAATATATTGGCCACGTGGCCGGTATTTAATATATTGCGAAGTGGGAAGAAACTGACAGAATAGCTAAATAATGGAACAGTTTGCCTCTATATAAAACCATCACACATTGTTATTTCATCATCTTTATTAAGCACAAATTAACACAAAATAAGCAAATATGAGATTCATCCAGTTTGTCTTGGTCACTCTCGCTATCTTCCAATCTATAACGTTATTACAAGCTCAGAATTTCGATTTCATCCTCCTTACTCTACAGGTATATTATTTGCATGTGACGCTTACTGAACTTGTGTTTTTTACATATACCAGTATCATTTATTCATAAATTAATATGTGTGGTAACTTTTTGGTAAAATGCTGCTATCTAACTAGTGGGAAACCAGCAGAAGAATTTAGGTAGTTATTGCCACGATTATTAGTAATTATAGCAAATACGAGGAATTAGCTTTGCTAATTTAGTTTTCACAGCTAAGAAATTTTAAGACTTTCTAACTGGCTATAGAATTCTAATTTTTGTAGCTATTTTTAGGTATTTGCCACAATTTAAAAAACGTAGCTAAGATTTCATAGTTATAGATACATAATGATGTAGTATATAATATCTTTTATAGCTTGATTTTTAATTGAAGTAAAATATTGTCAGGAGTCAAACCAGAGGGAAGTAGTTACAGCCGTGACCAAATCATGAGTACTATGCGAATAGTGACCGGGAAAAACTTTGGTATAGAATGCAAAGATCATGAAATTTGGGACAGAAAGCTTTCCAGGGTTCACGTCTGTGTTGATAAAAATCTGGCACAGACCTCATTGACTGCCCAAGTTTTGGCACAACAGTTGTTTGGAATACTTGTCCTTCTAATACTAAATGGTTTTGCTACGGATCATAAAATGCCCTCGACGACAGGGATCCGCCTATTCTCTTTAGAGAGACTCTTCTTGGCAGGGAAAATCATTCTTCGTATTAGTCATGACCACTTTCATCATGAAATAAGGAAACTTGTTGTCTTTAATTTATGCTTTTATTATTGTGATGCTTACAAGTTTAAAGTTCAAGTTGCGATTGCTAAAATTTATGGACTTGCACACATATATTATATTAAGAATAATTATGTGTTAGTTGTTATCATTATAAGGTTGACCTAGATTAAAATGATCTACTAAGGTTTAAAGTTAAATGGATCAAAAAGTCACCTCATAACGTATGGGGTCTTATGTGTCAATATCCGTATGTTGTTACTAGTTTAATTATGGGTTAAATTAAAAATACATAAACTTGTGCACCTATTAAATGAGTTATGGTCTCCAAATCAGACCTTTCTGATATCCCATATTAGCCGCTCACGTCTTGATTTTGTAACAACCCAGCCGGTCGTTTTGAGTACTTTAGCCCCATTTTCCCTATTTGATGTTTTACATATGTGTATTTGTGGTTACGTGACTTTCCGGGGTGGTTGATTTGGTTTCGGAGAAGTTTTAAATATAATTGGGAAACTTTGTCCCTTAGTTGAAGGCTTAGGTTGTAAGAGTTGACCGGAGTTTGACTTTTGTGTAGACGACTCCAAAATGGTATTTTGATGGTTCAATAGCTTCGTACGATGATTTTGAACTTAGGCATATTTTTAAATTTAGATTTTGAGGTTCCTAGGTTGTTTTGGCTTGAATTGGAAAAAGTTGGAAGGTTGATAGGTTTGACTGAGTGTTGACTTTATTGTTATCGAGTTTGAATTTCAGTTTGGGGAGTTGGAATAGGTTTGTTGTGTCATTTGGGACTCGCATGCAAAATTTGAGATTATTTTGAGTTGATTTAATGGGGTTCGACATGAGTTTAGGAAGTTGAAAATTCACTAGTTTTCTTAGGCTTGAATTGAGGTGTGATTCATGATTTTGATGTTATTTTGGATGATTTGAGGTCTCAAGTAGATTTTTTTTATGTTTTGGGATTGGTTGGTGCAATTGGACGGGGTCTCGGGGATCTGGAGTGTGTTTCAGATTGATTTTGGATCGTGTTTGTACTATGTTGCGTTGCTGAAGATTTCTGGGCTTCTATTGTTTTCACATCTGCAGGGGTTTGGCTGCAGACGCGGCCTTTATTGCGCAAGTCTGATGTTGGCCCGGCTTGGGGAAGTCCGCAGATGCAGATTTGGTTCCGCAGAAGCGAATATACTTATGTGAGGGGCAGCCATAGAAGCGAAAGCGCAGGTGCACTCGAGGAGTTGCAGAAGCAAAAGGTCGAGTGCTTAGACGGGATCGCAGATGCGGTCCTTTTAGCGTAAAAGTGGCACCGCTTGCATAGGCGGTTAATTGACCGCAGATGCGGATTAACTGGGCAGGATTTAATATCGGAGGTTTTGGCTATTTTCTCATTTTTGAAGTTGTGGAGCTTGGTTGGAGGCAATTTTTGGAGGGCTTTTCATCACAATTGAAGGGGTAAGTGATTCTTACTTGATTTCGGTGCTAGATATTGATTATTTATAGATTATTACACCTAATTTTTATGAATTAAAGGTGGGATTTAGGGGTTTTTTGGACTATGATTTTAGAGAGTGAAAATTGATGGTTTGAGGGTTGATTTGAAGTTGGAATTAGATGAAATACATATGTTTGGACCATATCGGAATGAGTGTTAAGAATTATTGAGTTTGGTCGGGTTTCAGGGTGCGAGCACGAGTTTACTTTTGGGGTTGACTTTTCATAATTGATTCAAGATCTTAGCTTTATCATATGGAATTTGATGGTATTTAAGTTGTTTTGGCTAAATTCGAGTCATCCGAAGATTGACTCACGCGGGAAGGGATTCTTAGAGTACATATTTGGATTGCTTTAGGTAAATATCTTACCTAAACTTGGTTGAGGCACTAGTTACCTGAGTTAGTTGTTATAGCTACGTGCTATGGGTGGCGCACACATACGAGATTGAGCTCATGTGCATGCACCAGTGTATTATTCATGCTCGGGGCAACGTTTAGACTATGATATGCCTTGAATTGGTTGCTAAGCTTAATGTTGTAATGTTTCTTATA
This sequence comes from Nicotiana obtusifolia, assembly GCA_002018475.1. Classification (NCBI taxonomy): domain Eukaryota; kingdom Viridiplantae; phylum Streptophyta; class Magnoliopsida; order Solanales; family Solanaceae; genus Nicotiana; species Nicotiana obtusifolia. The sequence goes on from MCJB01048019.1 coordinate 252,976, forward strand.
TTTATACCCATGTTGTAAGCTATTTGAGCCATGTTTGAAGTTACATAGAGGTTAATCTCGTAGTTGAATATGATAATTGCTACTTTCGTAATGTATTTTCCTGATTGAGCTGTGATAGCACACTTTGCACATGCATACACTTTAGCATGTCACTTATACCAGTCCGGAAGTATGAAATTTGATATTCATTGACCATGAACATGTATTCTTATATATCTGCTTTATGTGTGATATGCGTTGGACTGGTAGCTTGTGACCATGCCGGGCGAATTGTTATATTGAGCCTATGACCACGCCAGACATATTGTGATATTGAGCTTGTGACCACGCCAGGCGGATTGTGATATTGAGCCTGTGTTCACGCCAGGCAGATTGTGATATTGAGTATGTGATCATGCCGGACAGATTGTGATATTGAGCATGTGACCACGCTGGGTGGGTTGTGATATTGGCACGTGAGTTGTCCGTGCAACAGTGGTTGTATGTGCGAGTGACATTATTAACACGTGAATTGTCCGTGCAACATAAGATGGTATACACGCAGTTTAAGGAAAGGTGATCAATGGTTTGGTCAGTTATTATTCTGAGAAAAAACTGGCCAGTGTTTGATTTGGTTATTGCAATTCATCTGTACTTGCAATTTCCTTGGTTGTTTACCTGATTTAACAGCATATCTTCTTCAAATACTGGATTGTTGACTGAGTAGAGTACGTTAAGTAATTGTGTACAATAAGGTAGTTTTTTCTGTGATTCATGACTTGATCATATTATTGTTTTGTACCTGTTGGATTTATGAAATGTACGGGTGATAGCAAGTATCATTTATAATTCTTGCTTTTATTACCTCGCCGAGGTTAGTATGATACTTGCTGAGTACAAGAGGTCGGTTGTACTAATACTATATTCTGCACTTAATTATGCAGATCTAGGTGTTAGACCCAGTCACCTATAGTTGAGGCTTGTTGCTGAGTTATCGTTGGAGAGACGAGGTAGAGATGCATATCGACCATTGTCTTGGCCTCTCTCATCATTTTTGTACTGTTGTCTTTCATTCAAATAGTATTGTTATTTAGTATTTCAGACTTGTATTTCCTTTTTACAGCTCATGACTTTATATTTACTAGTTCTGGGGGATTTATTACGTAGTGACGCTATTATGTTATGTTGATGACTTTAGACTTGCGATATTTTTGTCATTTCTATTATTATGATTCATTTTTGTTATGTTCGGCTTGCGTAACAAGTGCTTAGGCGCCATTACGACCGGTTGGTAGTTTTGAGTTGTGACAAGTTGGTATATGAGCCCTAGGTTCATAAGTTCTATGGGTCATGAGCAAGTTTCGTAGAGTCTTTCGGGTCGATACGGAGACGTGTCTACTTATCTTCGAGAGGCTACCAAACTATTAGGAAACTTAACTTTCTCGCATTCTTGTCATGAAAATTTATTAATTCCGATGTTTGAACCTTTACTCTTCTATTCTCTCGCAGATGGTGAGGAGACGTTCAGTCGGATCATGCGAACAGGCACCAGTGCCACCAGTCAGGGCCGCAAGAGGCCAAGGCCGAGGTAGGGCTCGCACTATAGCTAGAGCAGCACCTATGTAGCCACCAGTTGCTCAAGTTGAGGAGCAGGTTTCAGATACTGTTGAGCCGGTGGGACTAGCTCAGACACTGCGGTACCTATTATTATACCTGGTCTTCAGGAGGCCTTGGCTCAAATCTTGAGTGTGTGCACGAGCTTGGCTCATGTGGGTATGGTACTAGTTGCACTAGCTACCTCACAGGCTGGGGGAGGAGCCCAGACTCTTGCAGCCCATACACCGGAGCAGCTATCTCAAGGTTATTAGACACCAGGGGTGTTACCAGTTCAGCCAGTTATTGCTGCTCGGGCTGAGGTTGATCTATCCATGTATGATGAGGAGCAGAAGAGGTTGGAGTGATTTAAAAGGCTTCATCCTCCCTAGTTCAATGGAAGAGAGTCTACGTATGCTCAAAGTTTTTTGGATCGGTGTCATTAGATTCTTCGCACCGCAAGTATTGTGGACACCAGTGGAGTTGCCTTTACTACTTTTCACCTGACAAGGGCAACCTACAGATGGTGGCAGACCTATGAATCAGGCAGGCCAGTTTGTGCAACACCACTTACATGGCATCAGTTCTCAGTTCTCTTCTTTGAGAAGTTTGTTCCACAGACTCATTGAAAGGAGTTGTGTAGGGAGTTTGAGCAGCTACGCCAGGGAGATATGATTGTCACCCAATACGAGATGAGATACACAGATTTGGGATGTCATGCAGTATGATTTTCCCACTGAGAGGGAGAAGATCAGGAGGTTCATTGATGGCTTTAGCTATGATCTAGTTATAGTTTGGTTAAAGAGGCCGAGATAGATGCTATGTTTGACCAGGTGATTAAGATTGCTAGGCAGTTGGAGCATGTTCAAAGGCTTGACCGAGAGGAGCGGGAGTCCAAGAGGCCTCGTGGTTCAAGTGGTTTTAGCAGTGTCTCATCTGGAGGCCACTCACATTATAACAGAGGTCATCCTTTTAGACCCGCTCAAGCAGCTCATCAGATTCCTCGTGGTTCATTATTTAGCCACAGTTCATAGAATACTCGCCTAGTTCAGTCATCATTCAGTACGCTGCCGGCATAGAGTTCTTAACGTTCTCCATCTACTCAGGGTTGCACAGGCAGTTATTCGGGTTATCAGGTTTAGCAGCTTCGTTAGAGGAATGGTTGTTTCTAGTGTGGAGACTAGAATCATCTCAAGATGGATTGCCTCAGACTTTTGAGTAGGGTGCCACAATAGAGCTCATAACCTATGATTTCAGCACTAATAGCTACACCACCCGCACAACTAGTTAGGAGTGGGACATAGTCAGTTCGAGGCCGCCATAGAGGGGGAGGTCAGTAGGTGGCGGGCAGGCCAGTTACTATGCATTTCCCGCTAGGCCAGAGGCAGTTGCATTGATGTTGTGATCACATGTATTGTTTTAGTATGCCACAAGGGTGCTTCAGTGTTATTTGACCCTAGTTCCGCTTACTCTTATGTGTGTCCTATTTTGCTCGTTATTTAAATATGCCTCGTGATTCTTTAGATACGTATGTTCATTTGTCTACACCTATGGGTGATTCTATTATGGAGGATCGTGTATATCGGTCGTGTGTGGTTACCATTGGGGGTTATGGGACTAGGGTTGATCTCTTATTACTCAACATGGCTGATTTTGAGGTGATTTTGGGCATGGATTGGATATCTCCGTACCATGCTATTCTTGATTGTCATGCAAATACCCTGACGTTGGCAATGCCGTGGTTACCTAGGTTTGAGTGAGAGGTTCTCTTGGCCACACTCCCAGTAAGTGATTTTATATTTAAAGGCTCAATAGATGGTTTAGAAGGGATGCTTCGCATATTTGGCATTTGTGAGAGATGTTAGTGCTGACACTCCTACTATTGAGTCACTTCTAGTGGTAAGGGAGTTACTGGATGTGTTTCCTGCAAACCTGCCGGGCATGCCACCAGACAGTAATATTGATATTTGGTATTGACATGGTGTCGGGCACTCACTGCATCTCTATTCCACCATATCGCATGGCACCAATAGAGTTGAAGGAAATGAAGTAATAGTTACAGAAGTTGCTTCATAAGGGTTTCATCAGGCCTAGTGTGTCACCTTGGGGTGCACCAGTACTATTTGTCAAGAAGAAGGATGGTTCTGTGAGGATGTGCATTGACTACAGGCAGTGGAACAAGGTTACTATCAAGAACAAGTGCCCTCTACCGCGTATTGATGATTTATTTGGTTAGCTTCAGGGTGCTAGGGTATTCTCAAAGATTGATTTGAGATCATGGTACCATCAATTGAAGATCCGGGCTTCAGATATTCTGAAGACGGCTTTTAGGACCCATTATGACCACTATGTGTTTCTGGAGATGTCTTTTAGGCTGACCGATTCCCTAGCAGCTTTTATGGACTTGATGAACAACACATTTCAGCCTTATCTGGACTCTTTCGTCATAGATTTCATTAATGATATATTGGTGTATTCTTGTAGCCGGGAGGATCATGGGCAACATTTGAGGATCGTGCTCTAGACTTTGAGGGAGAAGAAGCTATATGCTAAATTCTTCAAGTGTGAGTTTTGGTTAGACTTGCTGGCATTCTTAGACCATGTGGTGTCCAGTGGGGGCATCAAGGTGGATCCGAAAAAAGATTTAAGGCATTCAGAGTTGGCCCAGGCTGTCTATTGCTAATGAGATCCGGAGTTTCCTCGGGTTGATTGGGTATTATTGCCGTTTTATAGAGGTATTTTCATCTATAGAAACTTCATTGACTAGATTGCCACAGAAGGGTGCCCCTTCTAGGTGGTCTAATAAGTGCGAGGAGAGCTTTCAGAAGCTCAAGACTGCCTTGCCTACAGCTTCATATCTGGTTTTGCCTTTGGGATCATGTTCTTATACAGTATATTGTGATGCTTCATGGATTGGCATTGGATGTGTGTTGATGCAATAAGGTAGAGTGATTGCTTATGCTTCATGTCAGTTGAAGCCCATGAGAAGAACTACCCAGTACACAATTTAGAGTTGGCAGCCATTGTTCACACACTCAAGATTTTGAGGAATTATCTTTACGGCGTGTCTTGTGAGGTGTTCATAGACCACATGAGTCTCCAGCACTTATTTAAGCAAAAGCATCTGAACTTGAGGTAATAGAGGTGGTTAGAGCTACAAAAGTACTATGGTATCACCATTCTTTATCAATGGAGAAGGCCAATGTAGTGGCCGATGCTTTGAGTAGGAAAGCTGAGAGCGTGAGAAGTCTTGTTTATATTCCAGTTAGGGAGAGACCGTTAGCTCTAGATGTTCAGGCTTTAGCCAATTGGTTTGTGAGGTTGGATAATTTTGAGCCTTGTAGGGTACTTGCTTGTGTTGTATCACAGTCATCCTTGTTTGAGTGCATCAAGGCACATCAGTATGATGATCCCTACTTGCTTGTCCTAAGGGACAAAGGGAAACACGATGATGCTAAATAGGTTACTATTGGTGATGATAGGGCATTGAGGCTACATGGTGAGATCTGCGTTCCAAATATGGATGGGTTGTGAGAGATGATTCTTGAGGAGGTCCGTAGTTCGCGGTATTCCATTCATCTGGGGTTACGAAGATGTACCATGATTTGAGATAATACTATTGGTGGCGGAGGATGAAAAAGGATATTATTGAGTATGTTACTCGGTATTTGAACTATCATCAGGTGAATTACGAGCATCAGAGACCCGATGCTTTGCTTTAGAGGCTTGATATTCCGGTGTGGAAGTAGGAGCATATCACTATGGATTTTGTGGTTGTACTTCCATGGACCTTGAGGTAATTTGATGTAGTATGGGTCATTATGGACAGACTGACTATCTGCGTACTTCTTTCCAGTCATAACCACCTACTCTTCAAAGCAACAGCTTCAATTTATATTCGGGAGATTGTTCACCTTCTTGGTGTGCCCGTCTCTATTATCTCGGATCAAGGCACTCGGTTTACATTGCACTTTTAGAAAGCAGTGCAGCGTGAGTTGGGCACACATGTCAAGCTGAGTATAACATTTCATCCCCAGACGGAGTGGTAGTCCGAGCGAACTATTCAGATCTTGGAGGACATGTTACGAGCCTGTGTCATTGATTTCGGGGAATCATGGGATCCGTTTCTTCCATCAGCAGAGTTTGCATACAACAACATCTATCAGTTGAGTATCCAGATGGCTCCTTATGAGGCCTTATATGGGAGGTGGTGTCGTTCTCTGATTGGTTGGTTTGAGCCTGGGGAGGCTAGGTTGTTGGGCACTAATTTGGTCCGTGATGCTTTGGAGAAGGTAAAGTAGATTCAGGAGCGACTTCGTATAGCGATGTATACACAGATGAGTTATGCTGACAGGAAGGCATATATGGTGGACTAGAAAGTTTTACTCAGAGTTTCACCCATGAACGGTGTGCTGAGGTCCGGGAGGAAGGGCAAGTTGAGCCCTAGGTATATTGGTCCTTTTGAGGTACTTGGGAGAGTGTAAGAGGTGGCCCATAGACTTGCCTTGCCACCTAGTCTATTACGAGTTCATCCAATATTTCATGTTTCCATGCTCCGGAAGTATTACGGGGATCCGTCACATGTTTTGGACTTCAACAAGGTGAAGTTTGACGAGGATTTAACTTATGATGTAGAGCCGGTGGCTATTTTATACCGATATGTTTGAAAGTTGAGGTCAAATAATATTGCATCAGTGAAGGTTAATTGAAGAGGTCAGTCGTTCGAGGAGGCTACTTGGCAGACCGAGTAGGAGATATGGAGCCAATATCCTTACCTTTTTTAGACTCCAGGTATGATTCTATACTCCTTCGAGGATGATGGTTTGTTTAAGAGAGGGAGAATGTAAAGTCCCGACCAGTCATTTTAAGTACTTTAGCCCCGTTTTCCGTGTTTGATATTTTACATATATGTATATGTGGTTATGTCACTTGTCGGGGTGGTTGGTTTGGTTTTGGGGAAGTTTTGATTTTAATTGGGACACGTAGTCCCTTGGTTGAAGGATTAGGTTGTAAGGGTTGATTGGAGTTTGACTTTTGTGTTGACGAATCTGGAATGGTGTTTTGATGGTTTCAATAGCTTTTTATGGTGATTTTAGACTTAGGCGTATGTCCATATTTAGATTTGGAGGTTCCTAGGTTGTTTTGGCTTGAATGGGCGAAAGTAGGTAGGTTGAAGGTTTGGAAGGCTGATAGGTTTGACCGAGTGTTGACTTTATTATTTTCTGGTTTGGATTTTGGTTTCGGGAGTTAGAATACATCTGTTGTGTCATTTGAGACTTGCATGTAAAATTTGAGATCATTCCGAATTGACTTGATTAGGTTTCGCATGAGTTTAGGAAGTTGGTTCCTTAGGCTTGAAATGAGGTGCGACTCGTGGTTTGATATATTTTGTTGTTTGAGGTCTCGAGTAGGTTCATGTTATGTTTTGGGATTTGGTTGGCATGATTTGATGGCGTGCCGGGTACCTCGGGTGTATTTCAGATTGATTTTGGATCATTTTTGGACTATGTTGGATTCGTGAAGATTTTTGGGCTTCTGGTGTTTTTGCATCTCTGGGGGTTTGGCCGCAGATGGGGCCTTTATTGCGGAGGTGTGATGCTGGCCTGGCTAGGGCGAGTCTATAGATGCAGATTTGGGTCCGCAGAAGCAAATGCGCTTTTGCGATGGGTGGCTACAGAAGCGAAAACGCATGTGCACTGGAGGAGTCACCAAAGCGGAAGGTCGAGTTCTTAGACGGCATAGCAGATGCGCTCCTTTTACTGTAGAAGAGGTTAAGTGACCGCAGATGCAGATTAATTGGGTAGGATCTAATATCGAAGGGTTTGGTTAATTTCTCATTTTTGGAGTTGTGGAGCTTGGGGCGAGGCGATTTTTGGAGGGTTTTCATCACAATTGAAGGGGTAAGTGATCCTTACTTGATTTTGGTGATAGATATTGATTACTCATAGATTATTACACCTAAATTTTATGAATTAAAGGTAGGATTTGGGAGTTTTTGGACTATGATTTTAGAGAGTGAGAGTTAATGATTTGAGGGTCGATTTGAGGATGAAATTGGATGAAACACATATATTTGGACTTGTATTGTAATGGGTATTTGAAACTTGTGAGTTTGGTCGGGTATTAGAGTGCGGGCCTAGGGTTACCTTTTGGGGTTGACTTTGCATAGTATATTCAAGATCTTAGATTTGCCATTTAGAATTGTTTCCTATGGTTTTTGCTGATAATTTAAGCTGTTTTGGCTAGATTCGAGCTGTCCGGAGATTGACTCACGCGGGAAGGGCTTCTTAGAGTACTGATTTAGCTTGCTTGAGGTAAGTATCTTATTTAAACTTGGTTGAGACGCTAGTTTCCTGAGTGATTTATGATAACTACCTGTTATGGGTGGCGCACATGTGTGGGGTTGAGCCCATGTGCGTGCACGAGGGTATTGTTCATGCTCGAGGTATTGCTTAGCTATGATGTTCCTTGAATTTATAGCTAAGCTTAATGCTATGATGTTTCTTATATTTTTACTATTATTGTGAGCTATTTGACCCATGTTTGAGGTTACATAGAAGTTAATCTCCTGATTGAATTTGATAATTGCTACTTTCTTGATGTATTTTCCTGATTTAGCTGCGATAACACACTTTGCACATGCATACACCTATTCTTGTATATATGCTTTTTGTGTGATATGAATTGGACTGGTAGCTTGTGATCATACTAGGCAGATTGTTATATTAAACATGTGACCATGCTGGGCGGATTTTGATATTGAGCTTGTGACCACGTCAGGTGGATTGTGAAATTGAGCCTGTGACATGCCGGGTGGACAGTATAGCCTGTGACCACGGCGGGAGAATTGTGATATAAACTTGTGACCATGCTGGGCGGGTTGTGATATTGGCACGTGAGTTGTCTATGCAGCACGTGAGTTTTCCGTGCGGATCCGAGATATTGATACTATTGGCATGTGAGTTGTTCGTGCAGCACGTGAGTTTTCCGTGCGGTTAATGTTATTATCAGGTGAGTTGTCTGTGCAACCCGTGAGTTGTGCGTGCAGTGTGTGGATATGGATACATCTTCCTAGGGTCACCCTCTCATGTACCTTCTTGATAGTGTACACGTGGTTTGAGGAAAGATGATCAGTGGTTTGGTTCAGTTATTGAGATTCTGTAGAAAAGCTGGCCAATGTTTGATTTGGTTATTGCATTTCATATTTACTTGCAATTTCCTTTGTTGTTTACCTGATTTAATTACATATCTTCTTTACATGCTGGATTGTTGACTAAGAAAAGTATTATAACGACCAGATCGACCGTTTTGAGTATTTTAACCTTGTTTCCCCTATTTGATGATTTACATATTTGTATTTATGATTATGGGACTTGCTGGGATTGGTTTAGTTTCAGGATAGTTTTGAATTGATTTGAGACACTTAGTCCCTTGGTTGGAGTCTTAAGTTGTACGAGTTAGCTGGAGTTTGAATTTTGTGTAGATGACTCTAGAATAATGTTCTGATACTTCAAATAGCTTTGTATAGTGACTCTGGACTTGGGCGTATGACCAAATTTAGTTTTGGAGGTCCGTAAGTTGGGTTGGTGAATTTTGGCGAAAGTTGGAAGGTTGAAGGCTTGGAAGGTTGATAGGTTGACCAAGAGTTAGCTTTGTTGATATCGGGTTTAGATTTTTGTTTCCGGGAGTTGGAATAGGTCTGTTGTGTCATTTGGGACTTGGATGCAAAATTTGAGGTCACTCGGAGTTGTTTTGGAAAGATCCGCAGAAGTTTTGAATATGGAAAGATTAGTAATTTCCTTAGGCTTGAATTGAGGTGCAATTTGTGATTTTGAAGTTATTTGGTGTGATTTGAGGCCTCAATTAAGTTTGTGTTCTGATTTTGGATTGGTTGGCGTAATTGGACGGGGTCCTGGAAACCTTGGGTGTGTTTTGGATTTAGTTCGTACTATTTTGAGTCTTGGTTGCATTGTTGAAGCCTAATAAGATCTGGTGCTTTCGCACCTGCGACGCTTGGTCCGCATGTGCTAGTTCGCAAAAGCAAATAGTGAACCACAGAAGTGGTGTTTGGTCGAGCTCTAGGAGTTTCGCAGATACAGACACTCGTGCGTAGATGCGCAATTGCAGAAGCAATCCTTCATCCGCAAGAGCGGTGCCGGAGGTGCAGCTATCAGTACGCAGATGTGGTATGGTGGGACTTATGTGAAGTCCGCATCTGCGATGATATTTCCATAGATACGGCGTCACATATGCGACTAGTGGACCGCATAAGCTAAAATGCTAGGTAGAATATGACTTGGTCAAGGGTTTAATTCCATTTATCACATTTTGAGTTAGATAGCTTGGTTTTGGGCGATTTTGGAGGGGATTTTAACGATTTGGACAGGGGTAAGTGTTTTTTTTACTCAGATTTGTTATTATTTCATGATTCCAACCTCGATTTTAATGTTTGATTGATGATTTGAATTGGAGAAATTGGAGATTTTAGTAAAAACTTTCCTGAAACATAAATTAATGATTTGAAGGTTGATTTGAAGTCAGAATATGATGATTTTGGTATAGTTGGACTCATATCGGAATGAGTGTTCGGAATTTGTGAGTTTTGTCGGGTTCCGGGATGTGGGTCAGAGGTTGACTTGTTGAGTTTAGTTAAAGATAGATGCTTTATTATTCAGAATCGTTTCCTATGGCTTTTATTTTTGATATTAAGTTATTTTGGCTAGATTCGAGCAGTCGGAAGTGAATTTGCACGGGAAGGGATTTTTAGTATATTGATTTAGCTTGTTTAAGCTAAGCATCTATCCTAACTTTGTGTGAGGGAATTAACCCGTATGATTCGGTCTAACTGCATTATTTGAATTATGTGAAAGACGTGTACATGAGGTGACTAGTGTGTGCACAGGCTTATATGTTGTAATTGACCGGTTTAGACTCTTAGGTTATTATTATGTCTTTAATCTAAGTTGTTGTTGGATGGAATATCTTTCCTGTTGAGTTATTTTCCCGTTTCATTGTGTTATTGTTGAAATTCTTGTAAATATTGTTGATGAGCCATGGGTTATGTATCGTTGTGATATTGGTATTGTTGTTTTTGCAATGTTGAAGCATATGGGCATGTGTGGTATGAGTTGATTATTGTATTATGATGAAATGCGCATGCGGCGACATAAGGGTGGTGTTATTGATGCGCATGCGGCAGGATAAGGGGGATTTATGCGCGTGTTGCTAGTAAGGGAAATTAGTTCATTTGAAGCACATGCAGCAAGATAAGGGGGCTAAAGTGCGTGAAGCTATTTTGGGAAAGTGCTTTTAAAATAAATGTAAGGCTCACGCGGCGTCTTAAGGAAGGGTGACTTGTTAATTGTAATTATGAGGTGTGATACCTCGAGGTTATTCTTGTTGCCATTTATTGCTTTTACTTTCCGTTGTTAGTTTTATATAAATATTCTACACATGTTTTCATGTCTAGTGAGTGTCTTGACTTGTACCTCGTTACTACTCCACTGAGTTTAGTCTTTGTGCTTAATGGGTATCGTTGTGGTGTACTCATACTACACTTCTGCATATTTTTGTACAGATCCAGGTAACTCGAAGTGTGTCGGACGTTAGCTAGCTGTGTTGAGTTGCTGGGGAGACTTTAAGGTATACCTGCCATCCCGCTCACCGGCCTCGGAGTCACCTTCTGTTATCTTTCATTATTACTATTTATTTGCGTTTCAAAATAGTTTTGCATTGAGATTTCTAGTTTACTCTCATTATACCTTATGAAATCGTACTACTGGTTTTGGGGATGTATGACTATTGTTCGGTTTCAGCTTTATTATGGCATTTACCAGCTTACTTTAATAGCTAAGTTGTTTATTTCTGTTTAAGCCCAAAATGCGTTAGGCTTACCTAGTCTTAGAGACTAGGTGACATCACGATCCTATAGGTGGGATTTTAGGGTCATGATAAGTTGGTATCAGAGCTCTAGGTTCAAGGGTTCTACGAGTCATAAGCAATTTTAGTGGAGTCTTGCAGATAGGTACAGAGACGTCTATACCTATCTTTGAAAGGCCACGAAACTATTAGAAATTCCACTTTTTTTCATTCCTTATTGTTTGGATTTGTTGATTTTAGAATCTGAGCCTTTGTCATTCTATTCTCTCACAGATGGTAAGACACGCACTACTGGATCAGCTGAAGAGACATCCACGCCCCCTGCTAGAACCAAAAGAGGCAGGGGTCGAGGCAAAGGCCAAGAAGGGCACGTGCCATAGCTAGAGCACCTGCCAGAGAAGCGACCGAGGAGCCACCAGTAGCTCCTATTGGGGGGGGGGGAGGCAGGCATCTGAGGCCCTATTGCTACCCTTAGACTCCAAGAGACCTTGACACATTCTTTGAGCATGTTTTGTATTTTAGCTTAGGCGGCATTGATCCTAGTTGTACCAGCTACTTCTCAGGCTGGGGGAGGAGCTCAGACTCCTGCCGCCCGCACTCTAGAGTAGCCTGTCCATGTTGATAAGGTTCTGAGTGTTATGCTGGTTCAACCCATTATCGCGGTCAGGCCATCGACATCGGAGGAGGAGCAGAGGAGGCTTGAGAGGTTCAAGAAGTATGATCCACCTACCTTTAGTGGCTTAGTTTATGAAGAATTGACATAATTTTCTAGACCAGTGTCACCGTATTCTCCACACAATGGGAATCATGGAGGTGAGCTGGAACACCTATTCCATATTTCAGCCAACGAGTTCGGCATTTATGTGGTGGCAGGCTCATGAGGAGGGTAGGCTAGCTGATGCAGTGTCACTTACTTGGGCTTAATTTTTTGATATATTTTTGAGGCAGTTCATCCTACAGACCTTCCGAGATGTGTGGTGCACAAAGTTCGAGTAGTTGCTTTAGGGGGACTATAATGGTGTTAGAGTATGCTATGAGGTTTAGTGAGCTATCCCGTCATGCACCTGCTTTGGTTTCTACAGTGAGAGAGCGAGTCCGCAGATTTATCGAGGGGCTCAGTTATGGTCTTAGATTTGGGATGGTGTGAGAGTCGGAGACTGATACTCCATCCAGCAGGTTGTGGAGATTGCACGGAGGTTGGAGCGAATTCGTGACCAGGAGAGAGGGGATAGGGAGGCCAAGAGGCCTCGATATTTGGGAGGATTTAGTGCCGCTCTGCAGTTTCAGCTTGTTATAGCAGAGGTTATGTCAGTTGACTAGTTTATTCGGCGCTTGAGGATACTCGTAGTGATCTAGCCATTTAGAGGCCTCAGAGCTTCCATTTTGCATAGCCACTTTCCAGTGTACCTCCCGCACGGGGTGCCTACAGCGGTCATTCTAACCGATCGAGTCAGACTCAATTCCAGCAACCAAGACGACAGAGAGATTGTTTCGAATGTGGTGATAATAGGCACATAGTGAGGGACTGTCCCAGACTTAGGAGGGGTACATCTCCACAGGGTTCACAAGCTATAGTTGCTGCTCCAGTTGCTACTCCACTTGCACAACCAACTAGGGGTGGAGGACATGCGGGTAGAGGTCGTCCTAGAGGGGGAGGTCAGGCCTGTTGCTATGCTTTTTCGGGTAGGATTGAGGTTGTTGTGTAAGATGCTGTCACCTCAGGTATTGTTCCGGTTTGTCATAAGGATGCATCAGTTTTATTTGATCCAGGTTCCATGTATTCGTCTGTGTCATCTTACTTCGCCTCATAGTTGGATATGTCTCATGATTCTTTGAATACCCCTATTTATTTTTCTGTTCATGTTGGGGATTCTATTGTGGTAGATCGCGTCTATCGGTCATGTTTGGTCACTATTGGGGGTTATGAGACCAAGGATGCCCTTCTGCTATTCAATATGGTGGACTTTAATGTGATTTTGGGCATGATTCGCTGTCGCCCTATCATGCTATTCTGGATTATCATGCCAAGACCGTGACATTGACTATGCTAGGGTTGCCGAGATATGAAAGGAGAGGTACATTGGGTCATGTTTTTATTAGGGTGGTGTCCTTTCTGAAGGCACAACAGATGGTTGAGAAGGTGTGCTTAGCATACTTAGCCTTTGTGAGGGCTGTGAGTGCTGATACTCCTACCATTTAGTCGGTTCCAGTAGTGAGAGATTTCCCAGATGTGTTTCTAGCAAAACGACCAGGCATGCCTTTTGATAGGGACATTAATTTTGGTATTGACTTGGTGTCGGGCGCTCAGCCTATCTCTATTCCGCCATATCAGATGACACCGGTGGAGTTAAAGGAATTAAAGGAACAACTTCAGGAGTTGGTTGATAAGGGTTTTATTCGACCGAGTGTCTCGCCTTGGGGTGCTCCAGCTCTATTTGTAAAGAAGAAAGACGGCTCAATGAGGATGTGTACTGACAACAAGAAACTGAACAAGGTTACAGTCAAGAATAAGTACCCACTATCTCGTATTGATGATTTGCTCGATCATCTTCAGGGTGCTCGAGTATTCTTGAAAATTGACTTCAGATCGGGGTACCATCAATTGAAGATTCAAGATACTGAAGATGACTTTTGGCCACTACGAGTTTTTGGTGATGTCCTTTTGGTTGACCAATGCCCTAGCAACATTTATGCACTCATGAACAATGTGTTCGAGCCGTATCTTGATTCCTTTGTCATCGTGTTCATGACGACATATTGGTATATTTTCGCAGTCGGGAGGATCATGAGCAGCACTTGAGGATCATGCTCCAGACTTTGAGGGAGAAGAAGTTATATGCTAAATTCTCCAAGTGAAAGTTTTGGCTTGATTCGGTGGCATTCATGGGGCACGTGGTGTCCAGTAAGGGGATTAGGGTGGATCAAAAGAAGGTAGAGGCTGGACCAGGTCGTCTTCTGCTACTGAGATCCGGGGTTTTCTAGGCTTGGCTGGATATTATCGCCGTTTCGTGGTGGGTTTTTCATCCATCGCAACTCCTTTGACCAAATTGACTCGGAGGGGTGCCTTATTTAGGTGGTCTAATGAGTGTGAGGAGAGGTTTCAGAAGCTCAAGACTACCTTGAGCACAACTCTAGTTCTAGTTTTGCCTTGAGCCACGGGTTCTTATACAATTCATTGTTATGCTTAGCGGATTGGCATTGGTGTGTATTGATGAAGAATGGTAGAGTGATTCCATATGCTTCGCGTAATTGAAGCCCCATGAGAGAACTGCCTAGTACATGATTTAGAGTTGGCAGCCATTGTTCACGCGCTAAAGATTTGGAGGCACTATCTCTACGGCGTGTCTTGTGAGGTGTTCACGGATCACAGGAGTCTACACCACACTATAACATTTTACACCTTTAACCACATCGAAAGTGTGGCCTAAACTATGAGAATGTGTTGCCTTTGATCAAAAGCCACACTTTTTGGCTTACGGCAACACTTTTCAGGGGTGGCTTAAAGAAGCATAACCTTTGCTCTAAGGAAACGCTTTCAGAAGGCAAAGGCTACAGTTTTCAAAAAGCGTTGCTTTTTCACCGACTATGGCCACGCTTATGCGTGCTCTCTGTGGCCACGTTTTCTTGCTCTATAGCTACACTTTGGAAGCGTAGTTTTTTCTATCTTATAGGCCACGCTTTATAAATGTTGCCCTAGCGTATATTGTGCAATCAACGGATATATTTGCCACTATCCAATCGCAACACTTTTAAAGTGTGGTCATTTGATCTAGACTAATTAATGTATTTATATTTTTAAACAAGCCATAATTATATATATATATATATATATATACACGCACCTCATTAATTGATAAAAGTAAAGAATTCTTAAAGGCAAATTCATGCAATAAACTTTGAAAACGGAAGGTATTTCACCAACTAATTATAATAAAATAAATTACTTCAAGTTACGTGCTAGCAATAAACTTTATAAAACTGAATGCATTCATATAATATCATGAACAATATACATAATTGTCAAAAGATATGTCTTTGATTGACATCAAATAGATCAAATTGACTTTCGGTCACCATTTTCAATTGCATCACCATAATTTTCCTACATGTTTAAAATGAAATTAAGAATTAGATAGGAACTAATATAAGCAAGTCTAAAAAATTTAAGAAATGACTTAAGCTATCAATCAACATTTAATAGAGTAAGATCTCCATTGAGCATATCCTACTTAGTATAGTATTTTTCTCAATGTAACAGAGTAAATGCAGGAACGCAGAAATGCAAACTGGCAGTGCAAAAATATAGAAACGCATTGCAGAAATGTAGCAAAAAAGCAGAAATGCAGCAGAAACCAAAATTGCAGTGCAAAGATGCAGAAATGCAGTGCAGAAAGGCAGAATCTCAGTGAAAACAATGCAGAAACGCAGAAATGCAATGCAGAAACACTGTAATGCAGAAATGCAGTGCAGAAACGTTGAAATGCAGAAGCATAATGCAGAAATACAGCAGAAATGCAGCAGAAACGCAGTGCAAAAATTGAGAAACGCAGTGCAGAAACGTTGAAATGCAGAAACATAGTGCAAAAATACAGCAGATATGCAGAAATGCAGCAGAAACGCAGAATTGCAGTGGAAAAATGCAGAAACACAGAAACGCAGTGCAGAACCGTTGAAACGCAGAAACATAGTGCAGAAATACAGCAAAAATGCAGAAATACAGCAGAAACGCAGAATTGCGGTGAAAAAAAAAGCAAAAACGCAGTGCAAAAATGCAGAAACGCAGTGCAGAAACGTAAAATCAGTGTAAAAATGCAGAAACGCAGTGCAGAAACGTTGAAACACAGAAACATAGTGCAAAAATACAGCAGATATGCAGAAACGCAGAATCGCAGTGAAAAAATGCAGAAACGTAGTGCAGAACCGCAGAAACGCAGTGCACAAACACAGTGCAGAAACGTTGAAACGCAGAAACATAGTGCAGGAATATACAGCAGAAATGCAACAGAAACGCAAAATTACAGTACAAAAATGCCGAAACACAATACAGAAATGCTGAAACATAGAGACGCAGTGCAAAAATACAGCAGAAACACAGAGATGCAGCAGGAACGCAAAAATGCAATGCAAAAATACAGATGCACACTGCAAAAATGCAGAAACTAGTTTTCTGAATTAACAATCAAGTCCAGGTCGTCAAGATGAAAAATGGAGAAGATCAAACAATAGTCAGCATGCAATTGATTATGATACTGAATCAAGGAAGGGAAAAAGTTATATGAAAAATAAAAAAGGAGGATTTAGCAGGTATAAGAAAATAGATAATACCTTTTCAGGAATCGGACCAAGAGTTGATCCAGAGGAATGTGGAAGATTTGGCCTTTGACAACTTGTGAACTACTCACATCAATCGGAGACGGTAGGTTGGATCCGACACAGCCTGCTATATCCTGAAGGTTCAGACCAGGGTTGTTTTGCACCAACACTTTCAGAAGATGTCGCAACTAGGTATTTTCAGAAAGGGCAGCCTCCCTAGTAGGGTGGTTAAAGAGGAGTCCTCCGCAGTTTCTCTAGAATTTTAATGATTTTGAAGTTCAGACAATAAAAAAAACTATCAGTGATAGACAAAGCAAAATGAGGTCTAAAAGTCAGAGCTTATGGGATTCCAAGACACATAGTAGACAAATAAAAAATAAGTTTGATAGAGGAGACAGATCAAATTATCTTAGCTTGTAGCCTGACTTACTATTGCAATTTCAGTGTCTGGATCAACTTGCTTTCCTTCCTTTGTGCGAGTTGCAATAAATATTTCACACTTTGATGGTTCCTCATTATTCTCTTTCGTAGCACGTTACGAATTATATTAAAAGATTAACTATGTAGTCTAACAAAGTATGAAAAGAACTAAAAGTTATTTTCTCTTGAAATGTCTAAGAATAATACCAATGCGTACTCTTCCAAAATTAACAGGTCCCACTCTGATGCCTCCAGTTCTGTTTCTTTCTATTTTGAGAATTTAAAGAACACATGGCCTAAAATCCCACAAGAAGAAAAATATTCATCAACAAATCATACGGAAAAAATATATATCATGCAACAATGCGTTCAATAATAGAGTGCGCTGGAAGTCTCCAATACTCATATCAACCGGAATTGAACTTCTGGTATGTTTTGTAGGACGATTTTTAGCATATCTTCAATAATTTTTTTTTGCATCGCCTCCTTCAATGACTCTAAGAGAGAAGTGGAGGAAGCATTGCTCCATCTATGGAGGCACTTCAACAAGTATAGACGGATTGTGAACGACAATTTAGAGAATCCTTTACAACCCGGATATAGTTCTTTGCTAGCCTCATTAACTAAGTTATAAAACTTTTGGGTGTCTTTAGTTGACCGAAGTTTTACTTTTGTGTAGACGACTCTAGAATTGTGTTTTGATAGTTCTAATAGCTTTGTATGGTGATTCTAAACTTGGGCATATGTCCGGATTCAGTTTTGGAGGTTTGTAGGTTGGGTTGGTGCATTTTGGTGAAAGTTGGAAGGTTGATAGGTTGACCGAGAGTTGACTTTGTTGATATCGGGTTCAATTTTTTGTAACTGGAGTTGGAATACGTCAATTGTGTCATTTGGGGCTTGCATGCAAGTGAGGTCATTTAGAGTTGTTTAGGCTAGTTCGACATAAGTTTTGAATTTGGAAAGTTTATTAGTTTCCTCAGGCTTGAATTGAGGAGTGATTCATTGTTTTGATGTTGTTTAGTGTGATTTGAGGCTTTGATTAAGTTTGTGTTATGATTTGGGATTGGTTGGTTTGATTGGTCAGGATCCTGGGGACCTTGGGTGTGTTTTGGATTTAGTTCGGACTATTTTGACTCTTGGTTGCATTGCTGAAGCCTGATAAGATCTGGTGCTTTCGAACCTGCGATAATTTGTCCGCATGTGCGAGTTCGCAGAAGCAGACAGTGAACCGCGGAAGCGGTATTTGGTCGAGCTTTGGGAGTTCCGCAGATGCAGAGAAGCGCGATCGTAGAAGCAATCCTTCGTCCGCAGGAGTGGCGCTGCATGTGCGAGTGATGGTCTGCCGAAGCAGAATGGTGGAACTTATGTGAAGTCCGCATGTGTGATGATATTTCCGCAGATGCAGCGTCGTAGATGCGACTACTGGATTGCATATACGAAAAGTCTAGGCAGAATATTACTTGGACGAGGGTTTAATTCCATTTGTCACATTTTGAGTTAGAGAGCTCAGTTTTGTGCGATTTTGGAGGGGATTTTCACGATTTAGATTGGGTTAAGTATTTTTTACTTGGATTTATTATTATTTCATGATTCCAACCTCGATTTTATTGTTTGATTGATGATTTGAATTGGAGAAATTGTGGATTTTAGTAAAAACATTCCTAGAACATAAATTGCTGATTGATGGTCGATTTGAGGCCGGAATTGGATGATTTTTGTAGGTTGGACTCATATTGGAAAGGGTGTTCGGAATTTGTGAGTTTTGTCGGGTTCCGGGATGCGGTCCCGAGGTTGATTTTTTGAGTTGACCTTTTGATTTTAGTTAAAGATCGAAGTTTTATTATTCAGAATCTTTTCCTATGGCTTTTATTTTTGATATTAAGTTATTTTGGCTAGATTCTAGCCGTCGGGAGGTGGATTTGCGCTGGAAGGGCTTATTAGTGGATTGATTTAGCTTGTTTGAGGTAAGTATTTTGTCTAACTTTGTGTGAGGGAATTACCCTGTAGGATTCGGTCTAATTGCATTATTTGAATTAGGTGAAAGACGTGTACATGAGGGGGTTAGTGAGTGCACGGGCTTATATGTTGTAATTGACCGATTTAGACTCTTAGGTTATTATTATATCTTTAATCAAAGTTGTTGTTACATGGATTATCTTTCATGGTTGAGTTATTTTCCCGTGTCATTGTGTTATTGATTAAATTCTTGTAAACATTGTCATTGAGCTGTAGGATATATATTGTTGTGATATTGGTATTGTTGTTTTGGCAATGTTGTAGCATATGGGCACGTGTGATGCCAGTTGATTATTGTGTTGTGATGAGATGCGCATGCGGCGGGATAAAGGTGATAATATTGATGCGCATGTGGCGGGATACGGGGGATTGTGAGGAGATTCAAGTTATATCAACCATCCCGCTCGCCAGTCTCGGAGTCACCTTATATTGTCTTTCATTATTACTGTTTATTTGCATTCCAAAACAGTGTTGTATTGAGTAGTTTACTCTCATTAGAGCATATGACTCAGTACTAACGGTTTTGGGGATGTATGACCATTGTTCAGTTTCAGATTTATTATGGCATTTACCAGTTTGCTTTAATAGCTAAGTTGTTTATTTCTGTTTGATCTCAACATGTGTTAGGCTTACCTATTCTTAGAGACTAGGTGCCATCACGATCCTATATGTGGGATTTTGGGTTCATGATAAATTAGTATCAGAGCTCTAGGTTCATAAGTTCTATGAGTCATAAGCAGGTTTAGTAGAGTCTTACGGATCGGTACGGAGGCGTCTGTACTTATCTTTGAGATGCTACAGAACTATCATAAATTTCACTTTTTTCATTCCTTATCGTGCGGATTTATTTCGAAACCTTAGCTTTTGTCTTTCTATTATCTCAAAGATGATGGTGACACGCACTGCTGGATCAGTTAACCAGACACCCGTGCCTCTGCTAGAACCGCAAGATACAGGGGCTGAGGTAGAAGCCGAGGAGGGGCACGTGTCACAGCTAGAGCACCTATCAGAGTAGCGACTGGGGAGCTACCAGTAGCTCTGATTTGGGGGCAGGCATCTGAGGCGCTAAGAGACCTTGGCATATTTTATGAGCATTTTCGCTACAATAGCTTATGCGGGATTGATCCTAGTTGCACCAGCTACTTCTCAGGCTGGGGCAGGATCTCAGACTCTTGCCACCAGCACTCTAGAGCAGCGTGTCCATGTTAATCAGGTTTTGAGTATTATGCCGGTTTAGCTCCTTATCGCAGTTCAGCCTGAGGTCAGGCCAGTGATATTAGAGCAGAAGCAGAGAAGGCTTGAGAGGTTCATGAAGTATGATCCTCCTACCTTTAGTGGCGCAGTTTTTGAGGATGCACAAGGTTTTCTAAACTAGTGTCACTGTGTTCTCCACGCCATGGGCATCATTTAGGTGAGCGGGGTCACCTTTACCACATTGCAGATGACGGGGTCGGCATATAGGTGGTGTCAGTTTGGATAGGACCAGTTGGTGTAGCACCACGTACTTGGGCTCAATATTTTGATATATTTTTGAGGGAGTTCATCCCACAGACCTTCTGGATGTGTGGTGCACAGAGTTCAAGCAGTTGCTTTAGGGGACTATGTTGGTGTTAGAGTATGCTTTGAAGTTTAGTGAGCTATCATGTCATGCACTTGATTTGGTTTCTACAGTCAGAGAGCGAGCCCGCTTATCGAGGGCTTCAGCTATGGTCTTTGATTTGGGATGGCGCGAGAGTTGGAGAATGATACTCCATTCCAGCAGGTTGTGGAGATCGCTCGGAGTTTGGAGCATATTCATAACCAAGAGAGAGGGGATAAGGAGGCCAAGATGCCTCGAGATTCTGGAGAATTTTGTTATTCCCCCTCTACAGTTTCAGCTCGTCATGGCAGAGGATATGTCAGTCGACCTATTCATTCGACACTTCAGGCTACTCGCAGTGCTCCAGCTATTCATAGGCCTCGGAGTGCCATTTTGCACAACCACTTTCAAGTGTACCTCTTGCTCGGGGTGCCTATATCGTCATTCTAGCCGATTGGGTCAGACTTAGTTACAGCAGCAACGCCCATAAAGAGGTTGTTTCGACTGTGGTATACTAGGCAATATGGTGAGGGACTGTCCCAAACTTAGGAGTGGTTCACCTCCATAGTGTTCACAGGCTATAGTTGGTTCACCAGTTGCTACTCCACCTGTACATCCAACTAGGGGTGGAGGACAGGTGGGTAGAGTTCGACTTGAGGGGAGGTCAGGCCCACTGCTATGCTTTTTCGGGTAGGAAAGAGGTTTTTGTGTGAGATACTGCCACCCCCAGGTATTGTTCCGGTTTGTCATAGCGATCCATTAGTTTTATTTGATCCAGGTTCCATGTATTCGTATGTTTCATCTTACTTTGCTTCATATTTGTATGTGTCTCATGATTCTTTGAGTGCCCTTATTTATGTGTCTATGCCTGTTGGGGATTCTATTATGGTAGATCACGCCTCGGTCGTGTTTGGTCACTATCAGGGGTAATGAGACCAAGGATGACTTTCTGCTACTCAATATGGTGAACTTTGATGTGATTTTGGGCATGGATTCGTTGTTTCCCAATCACACTATTCCGGATTGTCACGCCAAAACCATGACATTAGATATGCCAGGGTTGCCAAGATTGGAGTGGAGAGGTACATTGGGTAATGTTTTTAGTCGGGTGGTGTCACTTCTAAAGGCATAACAGATGGTTGAGAAGGGGTTATTGGCATATCTAGCCTTTATGAGGGCTGTCAGTGCTGATACTCCTACTAGTCGAGTCGGTTCTGGTAGTGAGAGATTTCCCAGATGTGATTGCAGCAGGCCTACCGAGCATGCCGCTTGATAGGGACCTTGATTTTAGTATTGAATTGGTGTCGGACACTCAGCCCATGTCTATTCCACCATATCGCATGGCACCAATGGAGGTTAAGGAATTAAAGGAACAACTTCAAGAGTTGCTTGATAAGGGTTTCATCCGACCGAGTGTCTCGCCTTGGGGTCCTCCAGCTTATTTGTGAAGAAGATAGACGGCTCAATGAGGATGTGTATTGACAACAAGCAGCTGAACGAGGTTACACTCAAGAATAAGTACCTACTACTGCATATTGATGATTTGTTCGATCAGCTTCAGGTTGCTCGAGTATTCTCGAAAATTGACCTGAGATCGGGGTACCATCAGTTGAAGATTCGAGATTCAGATATTCCGAAGATGACTCTCAGGACTCGCTATGGTCTTCATAAGTTTTTGGTGATGTCCTTAGGGTTGACCAATGCCCCAGCAACATTAATGCACTCGATGAACAATGTATTCCAGCCGTATCTTGATTCCTTTGTCATCATGTTTATTAACGACATATTGGTATATTCTCGCAGCCAGGAGGATCATGAGCAGCACTTGAGGATCGTGCTCCAGACTTTGAGGGAGAAGAAGGTATATGCTGACTTCTCCAAGTGCGAGTTTTGGCTTGATTCACTGGCATTCTTGGGCCACGTGGTGTCCAATGAGGGGATTAACGTTGATCCGAAGAAGGTAGAGGCTGGCGCAAGCCGTCTTTTGCTACTGAGATCTGGGGTTTTCTAGGCTTGGCTGGATATTATCGCTGTTTTGTTTAGGGTTTTTCATCTACTGCAACTCCTTTGACCAAATTGACTTAGAAGGGTGCCTCATTAAGGTGGTCTAATGATTGTGAGGAGATCTTTCAGAAGCTCGAGGCTGCCTTGACCACAACTCCAGTTTTGGTTTTGCCTTCAATATCAGGTTCTTATACAGTTCATTGTGATGCTTCGCGCATTGGCATTGGGTGTGTATTGATGTAGGAGGGTAGAGTGATTCCTTATGCTTCACGTCAGTTGAAGCCCATAAGAGAACTACCAAGTACATGCTTTAGAGTTGGCATCCATTCTTCACGCGCTGAAGATTTGGAGGCCTACGGCGTGTCTTGTGAGGTGTTCACAGATTACAAAAGTTTACAACACTTGTTTAACAAAAAGGATCTGAACTTAAGGCAACAGAGGTGGTTTGAGCTATTAAAGGAGTATGATATTACCATCTTTTATCACCGGGAGAAGGTCAATGTGGTGGCCGATGCTTAGAGTAGGAAGGCTGACAGCATAGGGAATGTTGCGTATATTCCAGTTGGGGAGAGACCGTTAGCACTGGAACTTCAGGATTTGGCCAATCAGTTTGTAAGGTTGGATATTTTGGAGCTCTGCAGATTTCTTGGTTGTGTTGTATCACGGTCGTCCTTGTTTGAGTGCATCAAGGGGCATCAGTATGATGATCCCCACTTGCTTGTTCTGAAGGACATGGTGCAGCACCGGTGATGCCAAGGAGGTTGCTATTACTGATGATGGGTTATTGAGGCTACAAGATCGGGTCTGTGTTCTGAATGTGGAAGGGTTGCGTGACTTGATTCTTGAGAAGGCCCATAGTTCACGGTATTCTATTCATCTGGGTGCCACCAAGATGTACAAGGACTTGAGGCAGCACTGCTGGTGGCAGAGGATGAAGAATGATATTGTTGAGTATGTTGCTTGGTGTTTGAACTGTCAGCAGATGAATATAAGCATTAGAGACCTGGTGGATTGCTTCAGAGGCTAGATATTAAAGAGTGGATGTGGGAGCATATCAGTATGGATTTTGTAGTTGAACTTCCATGGACCTTGAGGAGATTCGATGCAGTGTGGGTCATTCTGGACAGACTGATCAAGTGTGCACACTTCATTCTAGTCATGACTACCCATTCTTTAGAGTAGCTGACTCGAATCTATATTCGAGAGATTGTTCGCCTTCATGATGCGGCTGTGTCTATTATTTTGGATCGAGGCACTCAGTTCACATGGCATTTTTGGAGAGAAGTGCAGCGAGGGTTGGGCACATAAGTCGAGCTGAGTGGAGCATTTCATCCCCATATGGACCGGCAGTCGGAGCGCACTATCTAGATTTTGGAGGACAAATTATGTGCCTATGACATTGATTTTGGGGGTTCATGAAATCAATTTCTTCTGTGAGTAGAGTTCACCTATAAAAACAACTTTCAATCGAGTATCCAGATGGCTCCTTATGAGGCCTTATATAGGAGATGAAGTGGTTCTCCAGTTGGTTGGTTTGAGCCAGCAGAGGCTAGGTTTTTGGGCATTGATTTGGTCCGCAATGCTTTGGAGAAGGTGAAGTTTATTCAGGAGAGACTTCGTACGTCAAAGTCTAGAAAGAAGATTTATGCAGATAGTAAGGCTCGTGATGTTGCATATATGGTGGGTGAGAAGGTTCAACTCATAGTTTCGCCCATGAAGGGTGTGATGAGGTTCAAGAAGAAGGGAAAGTTGAGCTAGGTATATTGGTCCTTTTGAGGTACTTGAGAGGATTGGAGAGGTGGCTTACAGACCTGCCTTGCCACCTAGTCTATTGGGAGTTCATCCAGTGTTTTAGGTTTCTAGCTCTGGAAGTATTATGGTGAACTGTTATATGTTCTTGACTTTAGCACGCTACAGTTAGATGGGGATTTGACTTATGATGTGGAGTCGGTCGCCATATTTGATCGGCAGGTTCGAAAGTTGAGGTCCAAGAATATGGCATCTATGAAGGTTCATTAGAGAGGTCAGCCGGTCGAGGAGGCTACTTAGAGACCGAGTAGGAGATATGGAGAAGATATTCTCACCTTTTTGAGACTTCAAATATGTCTCTATACTCTTTCAAGGATTAAAGTTTGTTTCAGAAGGGGAGAATGTAACGGTCCGGCCAGTCGTTTTGAGTATTTCAAGCTCTTTTCCTCTATTTGATGCTTTACATATGTGTATTTGTGATTATGGGACTTGTCGAGGTGATTGGTTTGTTTTTGGGAGAGTTTTGGATTGATTTGGGACACTTAGTCCCTTGGTTGGAGGTTTAAGTTGTAAGAGTTGGCCAGAATTTAACTTTTGTGCAGACGACTCCGCAATGGTGTTTTGATGATTCCAGTAGCTCTTTATGGTGATTTTGGACCTAGGCGTATGTCCGGATTTAGTTTTGGAGGTCCGTAGGTTGGGTTGGTACATTTTGGCGAACGTTGGAAGGTTGACAATTTGATCGAGAGTTGCCTTTGTCGATATCGGGTTTAGATTTTTTTAACGGGAGTTGGAATAGGTCCTTTGTGTCTTTTGGGACTTGCATTAAAAATTTGAGTTCATTCGGAGTTGTTTAGGCTAGTTTGAATTTGGAAAGTTTATTAGTTTCGTTAGGCTTGAATTGAGGTGCAATTCGTGATTTTGATATTTTTTTGTGTGATTTGAGGCCTCGATTAGGTTAGTGTTATGATTTGGGATTCGGTGGTGTGATTGGGCGGGGACCCCGGGTATGTTTCAGACTTAGTTCAGACTATTTTGAGTCTTGGTTGCATTGCCGAAGCCTGATCAAATGTGGTGCTTTCGCACCTGTGACACTTGGTCCGCAGGTGCGAGTCCATTGAAGCAGACAATGAATCGCAAAAGCAGTGTTTGGTCAAGCCCTGGGAGTTTAGTAGATGCGGACATGCGTGCACAGAAGCGCAATCGTAAAAGCAATTCTTTGTCCGTAGGAGCGGCGCCATAGGTGCGACCATTGGTCCGCAGAAGCGGAATGATGGGACTTAAGTGAAGCCCGCATCTGCAATGATATTTAAGCAGAAGCAGCATCACAGATGCAACTATTGGACTGCAGAAACGAAAAGGCTAGGTAGAATATAACCTGGACGAGGGTTTAATTCCATTTGTCACATTTTGAGTTAGAGAGCTCGATTTTGGGCGATTTCGGTGGGGATTTACACGATTTGCATTGGGGTAGCTATTTTTTACTTGAATTTATTATTATTTCATGATTCCAACCTCGATTTTAGTGTTTCATTGGTGATTTGAATTGGAGAAATTGAAAATTTTAGTAAAAAACTTTCCTAAATCATAAATTGATATGAAGGCCGATTTAAGGTCGAAATTGGATGATTTGGTATGGTTAGATTCATATCGAATGGCTGTTCGGAATTTGAGTAGTTTGTCAGGTTCCAGGATACGTGACCGGGATTGACTTTTTGAGTTGACTTTTTTATTTTAGTTAAGGATCAAAACTTTATTATTCGGAATTGTTTCCTATGGCTTTTATTTATGATATTAAGTTATTTTGGCTAGATTCGAGCAGTCCAGAGGTGGATTTGCACGGGAAGGACTTATTAGTCGATTGATTTTGGTTGTTTGAGGTAAGTGTCTTGCCTAACTTTGTGTAGGAGATTTACCCCGTAGGATTCGGTCTAACTGCATTATTTGAATTATGTGAATGACATGTACATGAGGTGATGAGTGTGTGGACGTGCTTATATGTGGTAATTGACCTATTTAGATTCTTAGTTTATTATTATGTCTTTACTTGAAGTTGTTTACATCGAATATCTTTCATGGTTGAGTTTTTTTTCCCGTTTCATTGTGTTATTGTTGAAATTCTTGTAAGCATCGTTGTTGAGCCGTGGGCTATATATCGTTATGATATTGGTATTGTTGTTCTGGCAATGTTGTGCCATACGGGCACATATTGTGCGAGTTGATTATTGTGTTATGATGAGATGCGTATGCACCGACATAAGGGTGGTGTTATGGATGCACATGCGGTGAGATAAGGGGCGCATATTGCTAGTAAGGGAAATTACTTCATTTGAAGCACACACGACGAGATAAGTGGGCTAAAGTGCGTAAAGCTATTTTGAATATTAAAAAATAAAATAAATGCAAGGCTCATGTAGTTTCATAAGGAAGATTTATGATTTGTGACTTGTGATTATTAGGTGTGGTACCTCGAGGTAGTTCTTGTTACAAATTCTATGTTGGAACGACGTTATGCTTTGAACTGTTATTGTTTTCCTTAATTTATCTCACTTGTATTTTAACTGTGTTTTGGTTCTTTTGTTGTTTATCACATGTTTACTCTTGTTTCCATTTATTTCTTTTACTTTCCGTTGTTAGCTTTATGATAATATTCTGCATAGGTTTTCATGTCAAGTGAGTGTCTTGACTTGTATCACGTCACTACTCCGTCGAGCTTAGTCTTGATACTTACGGGGTATTGTTGTGGTGTACTCATACTATGCTTCTGCACATTTTTGTACAGATCTAGGTACCTCAGAGCATGTCGGACGTTATCTAGCTGTGTTGATTTGCTAAGGAGAATTCAAGTTATACCCTCCATCTTGCTCACAGGCCTTAGAGTCACCTTTTATTATCTTTCATTATTACTGTTTATTTTTATTCCGAAACAGTGTTGTAACGAAATTTCTAGTTTACTCTCATTAGAGCTTGTGACTCCGTATTACTGATTTTGGGGACGTATGACCATTGTTCAATTTCAACATTATTATGGCATTTACCAGTTTACATTAATAGCTAAGGTTTTTATTTCTATTTAATTTTTAGCATGTTTTAATGTAACGACACGACAGGTCGCTTTGTGTATTGGAAGAGTTGACCAAAGTTTGACTTTTGTGTAAACGACTCCAGAATGGAGTTTTGATGCTTCTGACAGCTTCATATGCTGATTTTTGACTTATGAGTATGTCTGGATTTGGATTTGGAGGTCCGTAAGTTGATTTGAGGATTTTTGGCGAAAGTTGAAAAGTTGAAGTTTTGGAAGGTTGAGAGGTTTGATCAAGAGTTCACTTTCTTGATTTCGGGTTCGGATTTCGGCTACGGAAGTTGACATAGGTCCGTTGTGTCATTTAGGACTTGTGTGCATAATTTGAGTTCAATCAGAGTTTGTTTGGTATGGCTCGGCAATAGTTTTAGAAGTTGGAAATTCATTAGTTTCATTAGGCTTGAATTAAGGTGCGATTCATGATTTTAATGTTGTTTGATGTGATTATAGGTCTCAATTAAGTTCGAGTTGAGACTTAGGACTTGTTGGTATGTTTGGTTGAGATCCCGGGGCCTCGAGTGAGTTTCGAAGTGTTAACAGGTCGATATCTTGACTAAGAGCATTGCTGAAGGGTTTTGGATTGCTGGTTTAATCGTACCTGCAGTGGGCTTGGCCACAGATGCGACGCTGCAGGTGCGGCTGGAGGGACGCAGAAGCAGAATTGAGCCTGGCTAGGGAATTTCGCAGGTGCGCGCAGAGGTCCGCATAAGCGAACGCGCTTCTGCGTGGAAAGTTCCACAGAAGCGGATTTTTTCTTGAGGGGCTGGGGATTGCAGATGCGGAAGTCTTCCGCAGGTGAAACGACAGGGGGACCACAGAAGCGGACCCGCAGAAGCAGGATTTTGGCCGCAGAAGCAGGCTGGCGTTTTAGTGGACTTTGCAGAACCGGGGATTTTTCTGCAAAAGCGGTATTGCAGATGCGAAAATGGAGTCTACAGATGCGGAACCGCTAGCAGAAGAATAAAATCGAAGGGTTTAGTGGTTTTTTCTCATTTTGGAATTTTGGAGTTTGGACTAGGGCAATTTTTAGAGAGTTTTCCACCTAGATTGAAGTGGTAAGTGATTTTTCATCACTTTTGTCCATAATTATTCAATACCCATTGATTATTACGCCTAATTTTCATGAATCTAAGTTAGAATTTGGGGATTTTTGGACGATGTCATTGGAGAGTGAAATTTGAGGATTTCAGGGTCGATTTGTAGTTAGAATTGGATGATTTTAGTATGGTTGGACTTGTAATTGAATGGGTGTGCGGAATTTGTGAATTTTGTTAGGTTCCGAGGTGCGAGCTCAAGGTTGACATTTTGGGTTAACTTTTTAACTTGAGTTAAAGATCTTAGCTTTATCTTTTGGAATCGCTTCCTATGGCTTTTGTTGATGGTATGGTATTGTTTTGGTTAGATTCAAGTCGTCCGGAGATTGATACGCGGGGGAAGGGCTTGTTAGAGGTGTGATTGGGCTAGCTTAAGATAAGTATCTTATCTAAACTTGGTTGAGGCACTAGTTTCCTGAATTATCTGTAATAGGTATGTGCTATGAATGGCACATATGTGTGGGGTTGAGCCCATATGCGTGCACGGGGTACTATTTTCGTGCTCGAGGTAGTGTTTAGGATATACCATGCCTTGAATTAATTGTTAAGCTTCAAGTTGAGATGTTTCTCCTATGTGTACCCTTTGAGATTTATTCGTACCACATTGAGACCGTTGAGATTATTTTCCCGGTTGGAACTAATATGCTATACCATGATGAAATTGTCTTTTTTTAGCTGTGATACCACACATCGCACATGCCTACACTATGGCATGGTAGTTATACCAGTCAAGGAGTGTGAAATTGGTAATTATTGATCATGTACATGAATTCTCTTTATTTTCTTTCTCTGTATTATGAACTGAACTGGTAGCGTACGACCACCTCGAGCGAATTGTGATTGTTGGCACGTGAGTTATCCATCCGGTTGCTGTTATTTGCATGTTCGTTTTTTGTGTATCCAGATCTTGATATTATTAGCACATGAGTTGTTTGTGCAACACGTGAGTTACCTGTGTGGTTGATATCATTAGCACATGAGTTGACCGTGCAGCGTGTGGATATGGATCCATCCCCTTAGGGTAACCCTATCATGTTTTTCTCTTTATGGTGCAGACGCGGTTATTGAGGAAAATTGATAAGTAATTTGGTACGGATAGGGAAAGGTTGAGGAAAGCCTAGCCAGTGTTGTTTTGGAATTGCATTTCATCTTTACTTAAAGTTCCATGGTTTATTATCTAATTTATCTGCATATCATCTTATATGTTGTACCAGTGACTGAACAGAGACTTTGAATAATTGTATACACACACAGAGATAGTCCTTTCAGTACCTTATACATGATCACATTTCAGTTCTGTACTTGTTGGATTTATGAAACTGTACATTTTATAACAGGTATCATTTATAATTCTTGCTTCTTTTACCTCGCCGAGGTTAGTTATGATACTTATCGAGTATATTGGATCAGTTGTACTCATACTACACTATGCACTTAATTGTGCAGCTCCAGGTGTGGGAACTAGTTATCAATAGTCGATTGGCTAGTTGGATTGGGTTCGAGATTCGAGGTAGAGCTTCATCCTTGGCCGTAGTTTTGACTTGTCTTTTCCTTATATACAGTTTTTACACTTTAAACAGTATTTGTACTATTCAGTTTCAGACTTGTATTCTATTGTAGGGCTCATGACTCTGTTTTTACCAGTTTCTGGGGGATTTATCTTGTATTGGCAGTATTTTGTTACATTGAGTTTTTTGACTTATGCTATTTCCATAATTTATATTGTTCTAGTTCTTTATTGTTATGTTTCGGCTGCCTAGCCGTTGTTTTAGGCGCCATCACGACGAGTTGGATTTGAGGTCGTGACAAGTTGGTATCAGATCCTAGGTTAATATGTATTACAAGTCGTGACCATGTTTAGTAGAGTCTTGCGGATCAGTACAAAGACGTCTGTACTTATCTTCGAGAGGCTACCGAATAGTTAGGAAACTTCAATTTCATGTATTCTTGTCGTGCAGACTTGTTATTTCTGAAAGTTAAACTTGACTCTTCTATACTCTCATAGATAGTGAGGACACGTGCTAGCGGATCAGGCGGACGGCCATCAGTGCCACCAATTAGGGCCGCGAAAGGTTGGGGCCACGACAGAGGCCAAGGTGTGGCTCATTCTACGCCCTGAGCAGCACCTGTGGAGCCAGAAGTTGCTCCTGCTCAGGAGCCGATACCTTACTTTGAGCCGGTGGGACCAGCTCAGGTGCTAGTAGTGTCCATTGTGATTCATGGTCTTCAGGAGGCCTTAGCCAATATTTTGACTGCACGAGCCTGGCTAGCGCGGTTTTAGTTCCAGATGCACCAGCCACTTCACAGGCCAGAAGAGGTGTCGAGACTCCTGCCGCCCATACTCCAGAGCTGCAAGCTCAAGGACTGCAGACACCGGGTGTATTTCCAGAGTGATATGGAGTAGAAGAGATTGGATTGATTTGGGAGGCTTGAGCCTCCAGAGTTTAGTGGGGCGGAGTCAGATGATGCCCAGGATTTTATAGACTAGCATCAATGGATTCTATGCATGGTAGGTATTTTGGACACCAATGGGGTTTCATCCATTACTTTTTAGCTGACAAGGTAGCCTAGCGATGATGGAAGGCTTATGAGTTGAGTAGGCCAAACGATGCAGTGCTACTTACATGGCATGAGTTCTCAGTTCTCTTCTTAGAGAAGTTTGTTCTAGAGACTCATGGAGAGGAGTTGCATAGGAAGTTAGAGCAGCTAGGCCAGGAGGGTATGACAATGACTAAGTATGAGATGAGGTTTCCAAAGTTGGTTCATCACGTGATAAGGTTGGTTCCCATTGAGAGGGAGAAGATTAGGAGTTTCATTGATAGCCTCAACAATGGTTTATGCTTCATCATTTCTTGGGAGGTTGCGACGAATGCTAAGTTTTACCAGGTGGTCGAGTTTGCTAGACGATTAGAGCTGGTTCGCAGGTAGGAGCAAGAGGCCAAGAGGCCTCGTAGTTCAGGTGGTTTCAGTAGTGCCTCGTCTGGAGGTCAGGCCCATTACAACAGAGGTCGCCCTTCTAGACCTGTTCAGGCAGCTCGCATATCCCTCGTGGTTCTTCAGTTCGCTACAGTTCCTACAGTGCACGCCCAACTCTGTCATCATTCAGTGTGTTACCGGCACAAAGTTTTTACCATGCTTTATCTGCTCAGGGTTCCACATGCAGCTATTCAGATCATCAAGGTCAACAGCTCCATCATAGGAGGGGTTGTTTTGAGTGCGGGACTTGAGTCGTCTCAAGAGGGATTGCCCCAGACTATTGGGTAGGTGATGATGTCCAAATTGACTACTAAAAAGTAAATGGACACGGTCGCATGCAATATAATTTACCCAACTATGAGTCAGGGTTGAATCCCACAGAGAACAATATGTAGGCAATTAGGCGTGTAAGGGAATTATCACTTATTATGCTAAGTCCAACACTTAGAAAGATTTTTGAGAAAATATTATTAACTAATTGGCGAAAATATAAACTAACATAAAAAGTAAGTAAAATGATCAATGGCTACAGGCATGGATGCATTAGGAATTATACTCAAGTAATGATCCAATATATTTCACAATTTTACAAATATGAGCAAGTTTATGTTAATTAGCCTCGGGTAATAATTCTATGTTAGCTTCTTCCGAAGACTAACAAGAGTTCCTGATTGAATTATCCCTAAAACAATTAAGAAATTAAGCACACTCGAATATGGCTATAAGTAGTTCAATCCTATCCCTAGATAGAATCTATAAAGTGAGGGTTAACGCCTCAAGTTCTTGTTAATTAATCTTTCCCAACCCAAATTATCTTTCCCAAAATTAACTCGAAGTGAATGGGCAAGTCCTAGGGTTAGTTAATCCCTTTGGAAACATTAAGAACAAGAATAATTAAAGAAACAATAACTCACTTCATAATAAATAAAAATCGTTCAACACATAAGTACAATAAGATATTTAATCCACATTTTGAATACGAATATTTCCATAAACAAGATTCAAGTGTTGGAAAAAATACTACACACTTAGATATAATATACAAAGAAAGCAATTGAAGGAATGAACATAAATGGGTAAGAACTTCTCAACCAAAAGCTTCAAATCTTCAAGACCAAGTGTGTGTGCAAGAACCCTACCTCCAAAACTAGTGTTCTCTAGTCAAGAGACTGAAAATAAGCCAAAAAATATGTTTCCAATAAGCTAGGTCGTGTATTTGTGGTTTTAGGATAGGGAAAATGTGAATTGCCAAATCTGTCTAGAGCTGAAGCCTGTTGGCCGCACCTGCGGAAGAATCCTCACAGGTGCAGTTTTGCAAATGCAGATACCTGTTCGCAAAAGCAATTTTTGTGTAGAATGGCTGTTTCGTAGAAGCGACCAAATAGACGCAGAAGCGCATCCACGTAAGCATTATTCAAGTGCAGAAGCGCGATCGCAGATGTAGACATAAGGCGCAAAAGCGCAATTGCAAATGCAGACATAAGGCGCAAAAATGCTATCACAGAAGCGGTTCTCCGGTCGCAGGTGCGATTTCTGCCTCACATGCCTTATTCCGTAGATACAGACAATTTCTCACAGATGTGAGACCGCATCTGCGGATGGTTCTACGCAAATGCGATTCCACTGGAGATTTTTGCATTTATTTCTCTTTTTTTTTTGCACGATTCCACTTTATTTAATTTCAATTCTCTTCGAGATTTCATTTACCTAAAAATCTAGTAATACACAATATAAGTCACCTCATTTTATAATTAAAGAACACCAAAACTAAAGAAAAGAGACTAGAATAAATGGTAAAATCACTACTCATCAACACCCCTAACTTAAAGCTTTTGCTTGTCCTCAAGCAAATCAAAACCAAATACCTAATGAGGCTCTACTATTCAATGTACAATTGGCATCACTATCATTTCCAAATCACGTTCTCCAATTAAGCATAACACTTATGGATTTAGGTGGTACTAATAATTAGGCTCAAGCATGTGAATCTCAACCAATAACTCCCTCATTTAAAACAATTACAAGAATGCAATGGAGTTTTAACATAATCAAGTGACAACAACCAAGCCTCAAGAAGTGACTCAAAAGCACTAGTCTACTACATATGCTCAATTTACTCAATTCGGAATATATCAATGTCACCAATCCATCATAATTCATGTGCCCTCACAAGAAAGAAAGTCCAGAAATCAGCATATTTACAATAAAATATACAAGGGACAAATGCACAAAGACACTCACTCTCAACAAAGAATTTCAAGTGTTACAAAATATCATGCCATAAGCTTGCCCTTATTTTAACTCCCCGCCTATTCAAGAACATTCGGTTGAAGATCCCATAAGGACTTTTTAAGCTTGTAATGTAGGCTTAGGAAAGGGTAGGATAAATATTTGGGATACAAGTGACTACACCCTCTTTGAACACTACTCACATTTGTCTTTTCTTTTTGCACTTTGCTTCTTTTTAAACCACACAGCCCTTATTGACATCTAGTTACCAACGTAGAACCACCTTAAATCACATCTCTAATTTTCTCAAGACTCCATATATTTTTATACAACTATTTTCTTTTGGAGCTTGAGTATCTTCATATAAACAACTTTGAGGTATATGCTTCTACACACAATGTACATCTTCAACATTTCCCAATTAACACCAACGCCCCGAACTTAGGCTTTTAGCCTCATTCTAAATATTCAAGGAGGGACGGGTTCAAAATAGGGAATTATTTCACAAAAAGGGTAAAGGTTTGTAATGAGGTAGCCAAAGAACAGGTTAAAAGCTCAAATGGAGTTAACTAGTGATAGTATTTATGTAGTGGTAGACTCGAAAGGCTAAAGAGGCTTTTTCAAAGATCACAAAGAATGGCAAGGTCATCCCTCCAACCAAACATAATTAAAATTAGCATTGAAAGACCAACCGGGCAAGTTCTAGATGAGAAAAGTAAACACAAGAATTATTTTTAACAAAAACTAACACACATGGCACATGAACTAATTAAGACGGATTAATTTCACTTCTTAATAAGAATAATTTGAGCAATATCATGCCAACTAGTGGGTAAAGAGTCATAAAATGAGCCACAAAGTTATCACAAAAATTATTCTTCCCCATCCTACTTACCTTTTCAATTTACAACCAAAATTCGGAGGGGTATTCTTAATTCACACTTCACATACAAGAGACTAATTTTATTAGTACTAACCAATCCAAAAGTCCCCACATACCAAAACAAGACTAATTCCCTTAAGAAAGTTTTTACGCTATCCATCATTGGGAAAATTCACCCGGTTCAATATGAAAATATTCCTCAGAAGAACCGTAGCATAAAGAAAACTCTAGGAAATTTATTGAAAAGTATATTACTACTAAGAGATAAAAATAATATAAACTAAAAACTACTAAAAAAAATAAAATAAATACTAAAAAAATAAAAATAAAATAACTAAAAACTACTAAAGAAAATAAAAGAACAAAAGTAACTTATACTAAAGCAACAAAAATAACATAAACTAAAAAATACTAAAGAAAATAAATAGAATAACAAAAACGACTAATCCACAATTATATCACCAATCACAAACTACGTCCGGCAAAGGCACATGGTCAATAATAGTAGAACAAGCCCGGCAAGGGCACACAATATCCATACAAAAGCATAAGCCCGACAAGGGCACAGGTTAAACATCGATGAACAAATAAAGTATATTCCCTAAAGCCACCCCAACTAAAAACACTGCAGTGTCCTCACTGCACAATATCAAAGATAAAATAAGGGTAGTTTGAGGGTCTCCCTGAGATCTGCTTCAGACTAGCAGACTGCGGGAAAAAGCTAACCACTGTCGTGTGGAGCTCTTGGCCTCATCATCATTGATAGCATTAGTATCAGCATCAACAGCACTCGACAGGAAGTAATACTCTTTATCATGAACTTGCTCTTCTTCTTATTTTTCTCTTTCTCCTTGTGGAAATCTGTCTGAAGATCTACATGTTCCTTGGTCATGTTGCCATGGGTTGCCTCGAGCCTGCTAACATAATCTACCAACTTCTCCTACGACTCTGCTTGATTCTTCTGGTTCTCCAGCTATGTCTTCATTTCTTTCCTAGTAAAATACTCGGGCGTAGGCTGGGAGTGTGAGGGCCCACTAGGGAGCTGTGACACTACATCACAGATGGAGACAAGCTGCGAGTTCAACATCCCAAATGGTCCCTCAGTCAGGGCTGCCAGTGAGCAGGACTCTGGTCCAATAACAGTGGTGACTTTCCTCTTCTTACTCTTTACTGCACTACCCTCGCCCGTTACTCTCAAAGGATGAAAGGGTTTGTCAGCCGGTAACCAACGATCGGTGCTACGCACCTCAACATCTACCTGCTGGCACAAATCTATAATCAGTGAAAGGAACATCAAGCCTGAACTATTGCAAATACTCTTTTAGCTCCTGAAGGATATAATGACCGACATTTACATGAATGCCGTCAAGTATGCATGCAATGATCAGGGCGCTACCGTATGAAACATCTGAAACATTTCCACACATTGATACTCTGTTGTAGATGATGTAGAGCCACATCTTGGCCTCAGCTGTGAAGTCAATGGACTTCAAACCCTTTCTCTTTTTGGCCCACTTTGCTCTCATGCCAGGTGGATAAAGTTTAGAATCTAGCCAATCTCCATTTGAGCAATGATCTTTTTCTCATATCGGCTCAAGTAGATGATCAGGAAGCCCTAAAATATCATTGATTTGTTCAGTTCCAAACCTTTACTGTTTTGCCTCTGATGGTGAGTTGTGGGTCGTTGAAGTTTGTAGACTTAAGGTTTGCATAAAACTCACGAACGCTCCTTATTTGCCTTACTTGGAGTAGGCATGAAACAAAACCAGCCAGTGGTCTGTAGACGGCCATAAAAGTCTGGAAGTAATTCGGCAAATTTATCCTCGGAGATTCCCTTTTAAAGTATGAATTTCTTGTAAGAAGATTGTCATAATATCGATAGTGACAATCAGCAGACATGAACCGTTCAGTGTTGAATTTTTCCTCCTCAGCTTCTTCCTCAATTTCATGATGAAATGCCACATTTTAATTTGTGTATTTTGAAGCTTAATGTACCTAAAAAAATCAAAACCAAGTTAGTGGGGAATTATAATCATGTTAAGCAATTCAAAACAATGCAACTAAGCCAAAAAATAAAGCCAAACGGGCCCAGCAAGCCAAAATTGCATAACCACTGATTTTGCACAAATTGCCCAGTTACCGTACCTGCAGAAAAAGCCTCGCAGGTGCGGTTCCGCTTCTGCAAAAATCCTATCGCTTCTGCGAACTTGCACAGCTGACAAGAAAATCACACCTGCAGAAGGCATCGCAAGTGTGAGGCCGCTTCTATGGCGATATATCCGCTTCTTCGGTGTTCATCAGGGATTTCAAAAAAATCCAGAGACTGCCTAATTATTTTACTTTCAAACATAATTTTGGCACACAATTTATACTCAAGACTTCTACATTAGTGCACTAGATGATTATACGCCTTGATTAATCGTTATTTAAAATTCCTAGCAACAAAATTTGTTTCGGACAATTTGTCGAACATTTAGTGAGCATTGAGAATATTATACTTCTTCAACTTAATTTGGTACTCAAACTTCCCAAATTATTTTTTTCATCATCAACAGCACGCACGAACACGCTCTCAACCAATGTCCTCATATCTAATATTAACTCTAATTAGAAGGAAATGGGGCTGTGGGAATTCTATCATGGAGAATAGATGAAGAAGAAAAGAAAATAAAAGCAGAATAAAGTAGTAGAAAAAAGGGATAAATATGTTACATGTATTTCCTGAGTGTGTGAACTTGAGTCAGAGCAGTGGTGAAGAGCAATAGCATGAGAGATGAGAGGGAGTTTTGAGTTTAGGGAAAAACTTTAGAGTGTTACCTGTAAGAGAGACACAGTAGGGCTTTTTCTTTAAACTCACACGACGCGTCGCACCTCAAAACACGCTTCTGCGTGGCCACTTCTACGTGAATACTTCCGCAGAAGTGGTTGCACCAGATTTCTTAATGCCACAACTAGGTAGCCACTGCGTTGGCTCATTCCAACACCTCAACCTCCTTATT
Organism: Nicotiana obtusifolia; assembly: GCA_002018475.1. Taxonomy (NCBI): domain Eukaryota; kingdom Viridiplantae; phylum Streptophyta; class Magnoliopsida; order Solanales; family Solanaceae; genus Nicotiana; species Nicotiana obtusifolia. The sequence goes on from MCJB01048019.1 coordinate 290,771, forward strand.
TCAACTCCAAAAAATCTAAAACTTGGCAGATTAGTCAAAAATAATATACTAAGTCACTTTAAAAAAGAAAATTTCAAAAATGACTTAAGCATTTTTAAAATTATGGGTTGCCTCCCACCAAGCACCGCATTTATCGTCGTGGCACGACGCGAATCATCTTTACCACTTTTCTCGCCACTTGGAAGAATGAACTGACACCCAACTTAGAATCAAGTTTGTGACCACGAGCAATGGGGGGTGGTAAGTAGATGATGAAGCCAAGCATCAATTTCTTCGTTTTGCATTTACTAGCTTTCTTTTGAGGAATGTTATTTTGCGTTCTTGAATATTCAAATTGCAAGATGTATGGCTCTTGTCTTTCTTCTTTACACTCCCACATGGATTCACATGGTTCAATTCCCATATCACCATACAAGTCCAAAGTTGAAAAGTACATGGAATGAGATAATTGCCTCCCAACTTGCAACATTTTTTGGATTTTGACATCCTCTTTTACCCCGAACTAGAGTCATTTTCAACCATCATTTCAATTACATCAATTGACTCTAATTCCATATTTTTCTTGGCATCACCAACAAGCATGGAGTCGGTTGGCAGATGTTCAATTCTTGATTCCTCGAAATAGAGCTCACTTTTTTCCTCGAAGTTGGACTCTTCTTGACCTCTTTCCACACTCCCAAATTGATAGACATAATGAGCCTAAATCAATGATTTTATTGGATCTTCCAAAGAGCGGATAGTATCATCATTTTGATGTAGTGCTTGGTTTAAGTCCTAGAGTGCCAAGTTTTGCTTCTCCTCATTTTTAAGAATGGCCTCCAACATGAGCATCATCCTCTCATTTTGTGCATTTGGGAGTTCTTCTTGGTTTTCATCAAGTGCCAAAGAAGAATTTTCGGCTTCAACCTCTAAGGAAGATTCTTGTCTATCATTCACTTTCGAGGCTTTTTGGACCTCTAAAGCTTCAAGCATTTCTCCCATTTGTGAGTCAACCTTTCAAGCGCTAAATCATTTTGGAGACTATTTTCTAAAAGCTCTTCCAAGGCATTTTGTTCTTTGTTTCCTCCTTCAAGTAGGCCTTCTATCATGAGCTTGAACTCTCCATTTGACCATGCTCACTTTCTTCCACTTCCATATCCCTATAATTATCATCACAAAAGGTTGAATCATTATAGAGGGGGTTCGGAGAAGGGAAGGAAAAATAAGCACAATTATCCCAATGGCTATTTTGACCACCACACTTATCACATATACTCAACTCATGGGTTTGAGATTGTGCGCACAATCCACCCCCGGCAGAATTTAAACAATTTTGCCATGAGTGTGGTCCTCCACAATAAGGACAAAGGTCATCAAAGTATGAACAATTACCATCCAACCAATTTTTATTACATGATGCCATTTTTCAAAATTAAGGAAATAAACAAGAAACAAACAAGAAAAATAAACAAAGATAAGAAATTAATTACACAAGTATTCATAAGTTCGGACCAAAGGACGTACACTTACTTCTCAAACAACCAAAATATGCCAAATTGTTCCCCGACAACAGCACCAATTTTGGTGAGGTCCAAATCCACTACTAAAAAGTAAATGGACACGGTCGCATGCAATATAATTTACCGAAGTATGAGTCGGGGTCGAATTCCATAGAGAACAATATGTAGGCGATTAGGCGTGTAAGAGGATTATCACTAATTATGCTAAGCCAAACACTTAAAAAGGTTTTGAAAAAATATTTATAACTAATTGAGAAAATGTAAACTAACCTAAAAAGCAACAAAAATGATCAACGGCTACAAGCATGGATGCATTAGGAATTACACTCAAGTAATGATACAATGTATTTCATGATATTACAAGTATGAGCGTGTTTATGTTAATAAGCCTCGGGTAATAATTCTATATTAGTTTATTCCAAAGACTAACAAGACTTCCTAATTGAATTATACTTAAAACAATTAAGAGATTAAGCACACCCGAATATGGCTATAAGTAGTTCAATCCTATCCCTAGGTAAAATCTATAAAGTGAGGGTTAATGCCTCAAGTTCTTGTTGATTAATCTTTCCTAACCCCAATTATCTTTCCCAAAACTAATTCGAAGTGAATGGGCGAGTCCTAGGGTTAACTAATCCCTTTAGAAACATTAAAGAACAAGAATAATTAAAGAAAAAATAACTCACTTCATAATAAATAAAAACCCTTCAGTACAGAAGCAAAAAAAGATATTTAATCCACACTTTAAATATGAATATTCCCATAAATAAGATTCAAGTGTTGGAAAAAAATACTACACGCTTAGATATACAATGCAAAGCAAGAAAATAAAGGAATGAACATAAATGGGTAATAAATTCTCAACCAGAAGCTTCAAATCTTCAAGACCCAAGTGTGTATGCAAGAACCCTAGCTCCAAAACTTGTGTTCTCTAGTCAAGAGACTGAAAATAAGACAAAAGATTTGTTTCCAATAAACTAGTCGTGTATTTGTGGGTTTGGGATAGGAAAAATATGAATTGCCAAATCTGTCAGAGCTGAAGCCCGTTGGCCGCACCTGCAGAAGAATCCTCGCAGGTGCGATTCCGCTGATGCAGATACCTGTTCACAGAAGTGATTTTTGTGGAGAATGGCTGTTCCACAGAAGCGGCCTAAAGGACGCAGAAGTGCATCCTCAGAAGCATTCTTCAAGCACAAAAGCATGATCGCAGAAGCGGATATAAGGCGCAAAAGTGCGATTGCAGATGCGAACATAAAGCGCATAAGCGTTATTGGCAGAATCGGTTCTCCAGTCACAGGTGAGATTTCTGCCTCGCATGCCTTATTCCGCAGATATGAACAATTTCTCGTAGATGCGAGACCGCAGATGCGGATGGTTCTGCGCAGATGAAATTCCACTGAAAATGTTTGCACTCCTTTCTCTCTTTTTTGAATGATTCCACTTCACTTAATTTCAATTCTCTTCGAGACTTCATTTACCTAAAAATCTAGCAGTATTCAACATAAATCACCTCATTTTATAATTAAAGAACACAAGAACTAAAGAAAAGAGACTAGAATAAATGGTAAAATCACCACTCATTCGTTGGGTTTCACAGCAGAGTTCTTAGCCTATGACTCCAGCACCAGCAGCTACACCACCGGCGTAGCTAGGTCGGGGTAGGGCTCAGTCAGCTTGGGGCTGCCCTAGAGGGGGAGGTTAATCAGGTGATGGTCAGGCTAGTTGCTACACATTTCTAGTCAGGCCAGAGGCAGTTGCTTCTGATGCCATGATCACAAGTATTGTTTCATCATGCCACAGGGATCCTTCAGTATTATTTGATCCTAGTTCCACTTATTCATATTTGTCATAATACTTTGCTCGTTATTTGGACATTTCCCGTAATTCCTTAGTTATGCATGTTTATGTATCTACACCGGTGGGTGATTCTATTATTGTGGACCGTGTGTAGTGGTCGTGTGTGGTGTGTATTGGAGGATTAGAGATGAAAGTTGATCTTTTACTACTTAGCATGATTGTATTTGACGTGATTTTAGGAATGGATTGGTTGTCACCATGTCACACTATTCTGGATTTTCATGCTAAGACCTTGATGTTAGCGATGCCGGGATTGCCTAGGGTTGAGTAGGGAGGTTCCCTGGATTATGTTCCCAGTAGACTGATTTCATACTTGAAGGCCCAACGGACGGTTGGGAAGGGATGTTTGGCATATTTTTCCTTTGTGAGGGATGTTGGTGCTGATACTCCTACCATTGAGTCTATTCAGGTAGTGAAAAACTTTCCAGATGTGTTTCTTGCAGACCTGCTGGGCATGCCACCTCACAGGACGTTGATTTTTGTATTGATATGGTGTCGGGCACCAAATCCATCTCTATTACATTGCATGGCATGTCACCAACAGAGTTGAAAGAGATAAAAGAGTAGCTTCAAGAGCTACTTGATAAGGGATTATCAGGCCTAGTGTGTTTCCTTGGGGTGCACCAGTCCTATTTGTGAAGAAGAAGGATGGTACCATGCGGATATGCATTAATTGCAGGCAGTTGAACAAAGTTATCATTAAGAACAAGTATTCTTTACCACATATTGATCACTTATTTGACCAGCTTCAGGGTGCGAGGATGTTTTCAAAGATTAATTTGTGGTTAGGGTATCATCAGTTGAAGATTCATGACTATGATCTTTTGAAGACGGCATTCAGGACCCGTTATGGTCACTATGAGTTTCTTGTGATGTCATTTGGGCTGACCAAAGCCCCAGTAGCCTTTATGCATTTGATGAACATTGTATTCCAGCCATATCTTGATTCATTTGTCATAGTATTCAGTGATGATATTGATATACTCACGCAACCAGAAGGAGCATGAGCAGCATCAGAGGATTGTACTCCAGACTTTGAGAGAGAAGAAGCTTTATGCTACATTCTCCAAGTGTGAGTTCTTTGCTTTTAGGTAGCGTTCTTGGGCCATGTGTATCTAGCGAGGGGATCAAGGTAGATCCGAAGAAGATTGAGGCAGTTCAGAGTTGACCTAGAGCGTCTTTAGCTACAGAAATCAGAGCTTCTTGGGTTCGGCAGGTTATTATCGCTGTTTCATGGAGGGTTTCTCGTCCATTGCTGCACCTTTGTCTAAATTGACCTAGATGGGTGTCTCATTAAGGTGGTCTGATGAGTGTGAGGAGAGATTTTAGAAGCTCAAGCTTGTTTTGGCCAGAGCTCTAGTTCTAGTTTTGCCTTCAGCATCGGGTTCATATATGGTTTATTTTGATTATTCTCGGATTGGTATTGGGTGTGTCTTGATGCAGGAGGGTAGGGTGATTGTTTATGATTCGCGCAGTTGAAGCCCCATGAGAAGAACTTCCCCGTTTACGATTTTATAGTTAGCAGCCATTGCTCACACATTGAAGATTTGGAGGCACTATCTCTATGATGTGTCGTGTGAGGTATTTATAGATCATCTGAGTCTATATCACTTGTTTAAACAAAAGGATCTAAACTTGAGGTAGTGGAGGAGGTTGGAGCTGTTAAAAGACTATGATATTACCATTTTGTATCATCCTGGGAAGGCAATGTGGTGGCCGATGACTTGAGTAGAATGGCTTAGAGCTTGGGTAACCTTGCATGTATTCCAGTTGGTGAGAGGCCGCTACCATTGGATGCTTAGGCTTTGGCCAATCAGTTCGTGAGGTAGATTTTTCGGAGCCTAGCCGAATTCTTGCTTGCGTGGTTTCTCGATCTTCCTTGTATGAGCGCATCAGAGAGCGTCAGTATGACGACCCCCATTTGCTTGTCCTTAAAGACAGGGTGCAACATAGTGATGCCAAGATGGTTTCCATTGGAGACAACGGGGTGTCGCAGATGCAGGGTCGGATTTATGTGCCCAATGTGGATAAGTTACGTGAGTTGATTCTTCGTCCAGGTGCCACGAAGATGTATCAGGATTTGAGGCAGCACTATTGGTGGAGAAGGATGAAGAAAGATATAGTATAGTATGTGGCTCGGTGCTTGAACTGTCACCAAGTGAAGTACGAGCATCAGAGGCCGGGCGTTTGCTTCACAGGCTTGAGATTCCCGAGTTGAAGTGGGAGCGTATTACCATGAATTTCGTTATTAGGCTCCCACAAACTTTTAAGAAATTCGACATAGTGTGGGTTATTATTGATAAACTGACCAAGTCTGCACATTTCGTTCTGGTTGTGACTACCTATTCTTTAGAGCGGCTGGCTCATATTTATATCTATGAGATTGTTCGCCTTCATGGCGTGCCCGTATCCATCATTTTTGATCGAGGCACGCATTTCACATCATTGTTTTGCAGAGTAGTGCAGCGAGAATTTGGCACACGGGCAGTTGAGTATAGAATTTCACTCACAGATGGACGGGTAGTCTGAGCGCACTATTCAGATCTTGGAGGATATGCTACGCGCCTGTGTTATGGATTTCGGGGGCTCTTGGGATCAATTTCTGCCGCTTGCAAAGTTTGCCTACGACAATAATTACCAATCGAGTATTCAGATGGCTCCTTATGAGGCCTTATATGCGAGGCGATGTATTTCTTCAGTTGGTTGGTTTGAGCCGGAAGAAGCTAGGTTGTTGGGTACAGATTTGTCTCCGGATGCCCTGGAGAAAGTCAAGATGATCCAGGATCGGCTTCTTACATTGCAATCTAGGCAGAAGATTTATACTGATAGGAAGGTTCGTGATGTTGCATATATGGTGGGTGAGAAGGTTTTGCTCAGAGTCTTGCCCACGAAGGGTGTGATGAGGTTTGGGAAGAAGGGCAAGTTGAGCCCACGTGTATATTGGTCCTTTTGAGATACTTGAGAGGATTGGAGAGGTGGTTTATAAGATTGCATTGCCACCTAGTCTATCGGGTATTCACCCAGTGTATAAAGTTTCTATGCTCTTGAAGTATTATGGTGACCTATCCCATGTGTTTGAATTCAACACAATATAGCTAGATGGGAACTTAACTTATGATGTGGAGCCGGTGACCATTTTGGATCAGCCGATACGAAAGTTGAGATCAAAGAATATAGCTTCAGTGAAAGTTCAGTAGAGAGGCTAGCCAGTCGAGGAGGCTACGTAGGAGACCGTGGGGGAGATGTTGAGCAATTATCCACACCTATTTGAGACTCCAGGTATGATTCTAGACCTGTTCGAGGACGAACATTTGTTTAAGAGTGGGAGAATGTAACTACCTGGCCGGTTTTTTTGGTGTATTGCAGCCCCGTTCCCCTGTTTATTTCCTAATATGTGTTCATTTGTGGTAATGTGACTTTCCGCAGTGGTTGGTTTGGTTCCAGAGATGTTTCGAAGTGAATTGAGACACTTAGTCCCAAGGTTGGAAGCTTAAGTTGGAAGAGTTGACCGGAGATTGACTTTTGGTAAACGACCCCGGAATGGAGTTTTGATGGTTTCGATAGCTTCATATGGTGATTTTGGACTTAGACGTATGTCTGGATTTGGATTTGGAGGTTGTGAGCAAGTAATTTTTGCCCCATGCCTAAAATACTCCTAAAATAATCCAAAGTAGCTTTTATTATTTTTACAGAAATTTTCGATGTTATCTATATTTTATTTGATTTTTTTAGCGCGTATTTGTGTTTCGTGCATTTTAGTATTATTTTTAAATCATAAAAATGACAAAAAATATTTATATTTTAATCTTCACAGTTTAGATCTTAATTATATGATTTAATTGCATTGTTAAAACATAAAATCACAGATATATATATATATATATATATATATATATATATTAGTAATTTTCTATGCATTTATTTTAGTTAGTAATTCAATTAAAGTTTAGTTTGATTGTTGGATAAACTGGACTAAGTGTGTTAATTGTGCAAAATGTTTAATTTGAGTGTCTAGATAAGAGGTTAACTTTGAAATATTTAACACAGAAGAAAGAAAATAGTTGTTGGTTCACATATTTTCAATTGGGCCAAACGAAACCGGTGGACCAATAACTCCCCGGCCTGCTCCAGCCCAGATCTCCGTCCCTACCTATGAAAAACGATGTCGTTTTGGCCTAATCAAGCCTAGCCCTTCATTTCATTCAATCGGACGGCCGGGAACACAGCTTCATTTCCCTTATAACTGTCCCAACAGCCCCACCCCTACCCCCCCAAAGACACCTCTCTCACACCCCTTTCCCCTCTGCCTCTCTCCGCCATAGACCGCCGTCCGGAGTTAAATAATCGAACCCAAAGCGGCATTAATCGATTACTCTTCTCCTCATATACACTAGCCCACCTAGATTAAACCACAATTTCCACCTTATCACCATCTTTATCCAAACCTTAACCCATTTTTCCCCTTTCAGATTTATTGACCATTAATGCTTGATATACCTCAATACTTATATCATTAGATAGGTCTCAAAGAGATCTATTCGATGATACAAGTTTTAGAGCATTTCAGAGTTATCGAAATCCGGTCAAGTTGCCACTGACCATCCAAGACCTTTCTGAAGTCATTCCTCTAGGCGTCTTGTCTGGAGGTCATTAGGTAATTCCTTCTCGTCTGCTCCTTATTTCTGAAATGTTGGTTTAGGTGTATAAATTTTATGATTCTGTCGCTTAGTTTAGGTTTAATTGTGGTATTTCTTTGAATATTAACTCTATGGTTGTGCCAATTCAATTTATTTAAGTGGTATGTGTAATTAGTTAATTGGCTTTAATCTGAGTAATTCTGCCATATTGAACATTAATTAATTATTTGATTTGGTAAGAATCACGAATTTAGGCCGCATAACTCATGAGGTTTTGATTGAAAGTCCCAGGCCTACTTGGTTCATTGCAGAAAAGATGACAATAATAAAAAGCAAAAGAAGTAGTTAAAAGGAAGGATTGCTGGAAGGGGTAAACAAAGAAGTAGTAAATAATAAAAGCCTAAATGGGGCTAATGGAAATAATATTTAAAGAATCTTTTAGTTAACTATTTAGGAAGCTTTCAGAAATAAGGGATAGGGATCTGTTAGTAAAGGAAAACTTCCAAGAGGTCAAGTATTGATAACTCCGGAGTAATAAACAGAAAATAGAGAGATTAAAAAGTAAAGGAAAGAACTGAAAGATGTTGAAATTTGTTATAAAAGTGAATTTTCCTTCACACTTTGGTCACTTATTCACTCTCACGTTTAAAAGTAGTCTGAAACTTGGGATTGAAATTTCTGACCTGAAGAACAAAAAACACCAGAAAATCAAAGCAAAAAAATAAAAGACTTCAAAAAGTGACTCTAAGTTCTATTGATTCAGTTCAATATTTTTTGGGTTTTTAAGTTGATAATTTGATTGGAAATTGAGGATGTTTGTTGGTTCAATTGCTGTTTGCTGTTCAAATTGTAGCTGAATTTCTTCATTTTTCTTCTTTAGAGCTTTATTTGTTCATTAATTGTTGTTTCAGCTGCTAGGTATGTCAAAATCCCATCAGTAATTCCCTTTGAGTGTGCAAATGAAGATTTGGATTGTTTGATTCCATGTCTATGTTTAATTTTCAGAACTTTTTGTGGTTGTTTGCTAGATCTGTTGTGCTTTCTCTGTTAGCATCAATTCATGTTTCTTTAGTGGTAATTAGATTTAAATTACTCATACACCTGTTAGTTATTGCTGGCAGTCCTCTCATTTTAACAAAACATGTATTAGTCATCATATCAGTACATTAAAACATACTGTTAATCAAGCATTTAGTGAGTTCATAAAGTTTTGAATTGACTGTTGACGTCTTTAACACATGAGGATGAAGGTTCAATTACGTAGTTCAAGTTGAAATCAAAAGCTTGTGGAGATATGAGTTAATTATGCAAAGCCTATGTGTTGTAATATTGTTTTCTTCCAGAAAATAGAAGGTGCTTGGTTCAATAGAAGTGGCTGTTAGTACGAGCGAGAATTTAAATTATGGTTTCTTTGTGTTTTTTTTCAGTGATGTGATATGTAAACTTGGATAATCATGTATTAATGTTTTCGTAATTTCGTGACTTCTGATGTGTGCAAATCCAACTGAATGGCCATGTTGAGTGTTCAAAAGTTATTGGGCTGACTAATTGTCCCAAACGGGGCTATTTAATCAATTTAGAATCAAGTAAACATTGGACTATGCATGTATGTAGGTTTAATTTTAAGCCCATATGGAAACCTGCCTTATCGCATGAGCAGGCACGCCATCGTAGAAGGGTTGGGATGCCCTGGGCTTTGTTCTGGCTCATGTCTGCTTCACATTTTGACCTATTTGACGTCTTCATCTAGGACTCTAATTAGATAAATCACAACTTTTAATTAATTATTAATCAATACAATATCTAACCAATATGATTAACTCACTAGTTGCTTCACCTAGCCTTTTTTAACAAACTAAAATCGTTTCCCTTAATTCAAACATTGTGTGTTTCCTCCACGAATTGCAACTATTGCATTTCAACCAGTGGTAGCACTTCAATATCATCTGTACGTCCGGACTTGTATTTTTATCTTTATAAATTTATTCTATATGGTTAGAACCTCTCATTTTAATCCTCGAACTTAAGAAACCAAATAACTCATGAATACTTATAGAATGCTTTTGGCACCGTCAACAATGTTTTCCGCAGTACATGTCTTCACTGCAGCAGAACCAACTATATCTCGGCCGTATGTTGAGCCTCCAACTTTCACCTTTCAAGGTCCACAATTTCAACCAGAAATAACTTATGTCACTCAGGACTCATTTGCTCAACCTCCATAATATAAGTTCCCAATTGAACAAGTAAGAATTTTTAAGAATCCCCAGTAAGAGGAAATGGCTTGGAAGACGAAAAGCTTGGAAGAAAGCCCGAAAAACATGCAAGGCCTAAGTGGCCAAAAGAGCGTGTCGTACTCTGACCTTTGTATGTTTCCTCATGTACACTTGCCGACTGTCTTCAAGACACCAAAGATTGAAAAATACGACGGGCACAGGAACCGATCGTTCATCTACAATGGTATTGCAACCGGCTAAGGGGCGCTGGTGAAAAGAGGAGATGTTAGTGGCTTATTTGGAGAATTTCTTACAAGAACTACTTTCGAGTGGTACATGGACCAAGAGATCTTCCATTGGCAAGTGTCGGACGATCTAGCTTTGGACTTTGTCCGTCAGTTCCAGTATAATTTGGACATCTTTCCAGATAGAAATTCTTTATCCAATTAAAAAAAAGAAAATCTGCGAAAGTTTCTATGAGTATGCAATCAGGCTGCAGGAGCAGGCCGCCAGGGTAAAGCCTCCAATGGATGAGCAGAAATGGTTACGATCTTCCTACAGGCCCAAGAGTCAGATTACTTCCAAAATATGATGTCTGCTATGGGGAAGCCGTTCGTTGAGGCCATAAATATTGGGGAGATGATAGAGAATGGTTTAAAAACAAGATGAATGTTGAGTCAGGCCACCTTCAAAGTCACATCACGGGCTATTCAGAACGGCTCGGGGGGTTCGACGAACAAAAACATGAGAGAAGAGGGAGCCATGATGGCTTCAAGCTCGAGGGAGAGGCCCGCAGGTCATTGAGCCAACTGTTTATGCCATCCAGAACTTCACAACATTACTAGCCACATCATGATGTTGCATATACTGTGGTACCGCCTCACTATACGGTGATGAACACACAACCTTACACGAGGCCATAAAATCACACCCAAAGCGGAGCTCCACCTCCCAAAAATGCCCGTCCTTACCAAGCTCTATATAATCCCCAACAAAATATTTCCCAGTATAATCCTTGTCCAAGAGAGCCTCCTAGAAGGAATCAATTCACCCCTATAGATGAATCGTATTCAAGTTTGTTTCAAAAGTTAACTAGGCAAGGTCTGCTGCAGCCTGTGGCCCCGAACCGGCCAAACCCGAGTCCCCCTCGCACCGAGCTAATGCTAGATGTGAATACCATTCTGGAGCAATGGGACATGATACTGAGGACTGTTGGACTCTCAAAAGAGCAGTGGAGGCCTCATTAAGGTCAAGACAATAGTTCTTAGAGAAGAAGAGGCCCCTAATGTGACAAAAAATCCTTTGCCTACTCACAACAATGGGCCGGTGGTTGGAATGATTTGTGATAATGGGGATTTTGATCCGACATTGAAAGACATTGTATCCATTGCCACGATAGAAGAGAAACCTAAAGGGTTGCCAAGCCATGAAAAGTTCTCTGTCAGATGGGAATCTCGGTAGTCGGTCTGGCAGTCCTTTCTGCGTCCGAATTATTTCAGGGTGTAATCCGGATATATTACTTTATCGTCTTACTTTCTGATGTGAAATCTTCTATCTTAAAATGAAAAGAAATGAAATCAATATTTCATCGCCCATGAATTTCTCTTTTCTTAATCTTGTCCTTTTCTTATTCTCTTTTCAGTTCTGTTAATGTAGATTTTAATAACATGACATGCTTGCAGACTTCATGCCTAGATCATAAAACGCTGTCAGACTTTGAAACAATGAATCAAGTAGCAGAATGTGTTGAAAATAAGGCATGTAAGAAAATAAACAGAGAATTGGAACAGTAAGCCTAAATCAAATCCAAATGAAGCTGCACTTACTTGATTGGTTTATTGCGGTGAAGCTGTGATACCAGCAGAAGTTGAAATTCCCTCCCTTCGGATCATTGTTGAAGCCGATATCGAGGATGAAGATTGGGTCAAGACCCTATTGAAACTTTGACTTTGATTGATGAAAAATGACTGGCTGCCGTCTGCCATGGGAAGTTGTAACAACAAAGAATGACCCATGCCTACAACAAGAAAGTGAGGCCCAAAAAATTTGAAGTGGGGCAACTCGTCCTGAGATGTATTCTCCCGCACCATGAAAGAACTAAGGAAAATTTTTCTCCATATTGGAAAGGTCCGTACATTATAACAAGAGTATTTACAAATTGTGCGTTGTATTTGGGAGACATCGAAGGAAATGTACCCGAGACAACAGTAAACGCAGATGCAGTCAAAAGGTACTATGTTTGACTCACTACTTGGTGTTAACATTCTCTAATTGGGATGACGAAGGCTTTCATTCTCACTACCCAAACACTATCAACCCGTTGCAAACCCTTTGAGCCGGATATTTTTTCCTTGATCACCCTCTTTGGAACTTTTTATGTAAAAAGAAAGAAAAAGGAAAAAAAAGAGAAGGGAGGAAAAATAGGAAACACAAAAAGAGAAAAAAATACAAAAGCGAAAAATCAAAACAAGTTCATGTTAATTGAACTACGTCTGACCTGATTCTGAAAGGATACATAGGTAGCCTCATTTTGAGGTTCGGTCATACTAAAACAAAAATTTACATTTCCCCAAAAGTAAAAACTAGGGCAGATGTTACAATGATTCGGTGATTGTTTGGCCCGAAAGGTTCCAAAGTTGTAATTCAATCCAAACTCTTTTTACCCAAATCCTCTCAAGTTCTTCCGATCAATTGGTGAGAAAGTTCAATAATTGGAGGATACAATTACTTGGATCGGATACAACCAAATGAGAAAAATAAAATGAGAGAGTCCTATTGATGAAAATCCTCATGGGCACTATAGGGTGATGGTGAGTAGAGAAAACAAAAATGAGAGAGTCTTGTTAGTGAAAACCCGCAAAGGGCACTATAAGGCGATAACAAGAAGAGAAATGAGAGAAGTCAGCTAGTGAAAGCCTGCAAAGGGAACTGTTGATCGAAAAGAGGATCCCCGCGGTCATGGCATCAACACAATCCTGAGCAAGGTTTCTCTGTTTCAAGTCAAAAGTTGTGATGAGTTTCTGAGAGTCGGACGATTTACACAGATCAGGCATTCAGTCCAAAAGACATGTCAAGTTCATTGAAGTCCGCATAATTCCATCTTTCTGTTCCCCGAAAGGGACACATCTTATTTTAAACTAATTCGCAATTCCAATTTTTGTTTTTCTTTGATCCTTTCGGTCTAAATTTGTTAAAATAAGGCAAAGAAAAGACGGCAAGATCGATTTACAGGGTTCTTGTTTGAAGCGAGCTGATATATTCAAAAGGCGGCCAGCCTCGGCAAGGGTATCAAGTCAACTCCAACTGGCCATGATCGGCCGATGCTTTGAAATTGAAAACTAAGAAATAAGTCAAAAGTGAAATGCCCACAATGACAAAATAAAGTTGAAAAAAGTTAAGTCCCACGCGACCAACCGTCATGGTAAAGTTTGGGAAAGCCAAAGTCTCTAGGGACAGAAATGCAGTTGGTATTCAAGAAATAACCAGTTGCAATTGGAATCATTAAAGAAGATGAGCCAAGATCAAGAGACTGAAATAATCAAGGCCACAAACTGACCATTATTTAAAAAAAACTAAAGAATCTTTGTTCGAACAGGAACAGAACAATTTTAGAAAACAGTTCGTGAAATGACGAACACCACCAGGTGAAGTTCTCAAATCCTTGATTTTCTTCCAATATACATGTAATCATTTTATTTTTAGTTTTATTGTAGGGAACCAGTACCCTATCTTCAATACAAGGTGCTACATCCCCTGATTGCATTTTATTGCCAGCATAGGGTACGATATCCCCTAGTAGCATTTCGGAGCGCCACGAGCCTCATTTTATTGCAAACATAGGGTACGCCATTCCTGTCATGATCCAAAATCTATTAGTAGTCGTAATGGCGCCTAACACCGCCGTCATACAAACCAACCGTGATTATTCAATTCAATTACCCATTCTAGTACCTTAAAATCATAATTTGTATCAATAAAATAGTGTGAAATAGAATTTACACGAACTATAATAGTGAACTACTCGTAGAAACCCCAAAACCCGGTGTCACAAGTGCATGAGTATCAACTAAGAAATATAATAAAATACAACATCTGTCTAGAATACAAGTTAGACAGGAAAATATAAATAACTCTGATGGAGACTCTGCAGACTGCGGATTGTGACATGAAATGTAGCTCACGGTAATGTCCCCGAAATGGCTTTGCCTCTGCGCCCAAAGACCACCGGACATATATGTACCTGCACAAACAGTGCAGCAAGTGTAGTATTAGTACGTAAATCAACGCATATACAGTAAGTATCTAGCCTAACCCTAGAGAAGTAGTGACGAGGAGTCGATATCAACACTTGCTAGTGGTCCAAGAAGATAGATACAATACAAGCAAACAGATGTGAACCAGAGAAATTAAATGAAGTAACAAGTATAATACGTGGTTCAATCCTCCTCTCAGTAGTAACTAGAACTCTCAGCTAGTAGCCACATCCTCAATCGGAGGATATATAATGGACCTTACCAGATAGGTCATCACAGTTCAATCAGTAAAAGCTCACAGATATGCTGGCTTCTTGCCAATTATTACGCATGATTTCATAAGAGTATTTGATAGAAATGCCGAGGCGTACGGACAAATCCATCATAACATTTCCAAACCATAGATACATCTATTTTTATTGCCGACGCGAACGACCCGCTCCCATGAGAGTGTGGTACATAAATCCCGCCGAGGCGTACGGTCCGATCCATCATAGTGTGCGCACTGCCGAGGGTCGAACGACACGAACCACAGATGTACTTATCCTGCCGAGGCGAATTGCCCGATCCCATTAGAATAAGAAGCTTTGACGGGTCCTTGACCCCCACTAACGAATAGATGTGTGAGTTATAAATTTTTAAAGGACACCTTTTGATGAGAATGCATAACGTGGGAGAAATTTGTAAGAGGAGTACAATTATTTCGCGGCTAATTATGAAGCCCGTGGAATCTCTATCATATCGATTCTATCACTCTACGCAAGTCTAGTCTCAAGTCGCAACGTAAAATAAAGGAATTTAATAGGCAAGAGACAACTCAAGTAGTACAATTATAGCATGGCGGGAACCTAAATCTACCTGGACATAGCATGAATCTAACTACGTATGGACTCCCGTCACCTCATGCGTAGTAGCCCCACAACAAGTAGCACATAATAAATACATCACCTAGGGGTAGTTTCCCTCTAACAGAGTTAGACAGGAGACTTACCTCGCTCCGAAGTTCCAACCGGCTCCAAAGCCTCTATAATACCTCAAATCGATGCCCATCAATTCAAAACTAGTCAACCAATATGCAAACCAATCAAAATATACTCTAATACCCATAGTTAATCAACCCCAAAAAATTCTCAACTCCGTTTGAAAAGCCTATAAAATCAACCCTCAGGTCCACATGCCCGGATTTCGAAAATTTTGAAGGTAAACTTTACCCATAACACCATGAACTAAAATATATAACATAATTCCATGTCCAATTTCGTGATCAAATTTTAAAAATACCAAATTCTAGGTTTTCTACTAAAACCCCCCACAATTTCTACTAATTTTCATGTTATCCATATATGTATTTAACTTGTAATAGATGGGAGTCACTTACCTTGTGTTGCTTGATGAAAATCTCCCCTTGAAGCTCTCCAAAATTGCGCCAACCAAGTGAAAATAAAAGAAAATGGGCCAAATCCGTTTATATAAAAACCTTACAGCACGACGTCCTTTCGCATCTGGGGGACACCAGTTGCACCTGCAGCTCTGCACCTACGGAAAATTCATCCCAGGTGCGGTTCCCTCCATGCCAAGCAAATTCCGCTTTTGCACGATCGCTTTTGTGGTCCACCACGTGCTCCTACGCTCCCGCATGTGCGGATACCGCTCTGCTTCTGCGACCCAACTGCCCCTCTCGTTTTTCGCTTCTGCGGAGTCCCTTTCGCATCTACGGGCTCGCAAATGCGGAAATACACTCGTATATGCGGCTACTCATCTTAGTTCAAAGGTCAATTCTGCGGCCACAGTGCTGCTTCTGCGGCTCGACACTTGCGGCCAAAACCACGCAGGTGCGGTTATACCAGATATGCTGCCACCAGAACCATCCGGAATCCACCTGAGGTCCCCAGGACCTCAACCAATCATACCAGCCAGTCCTAAAATATTATACGAACTTAGTGGAGCCTTTAAATCACATTAAACAACGCTAAAACCATGAATCGCACCCCAATTCAAGCTCAATGAACTTTATAACTTCATACTTCTACATCTGACACCGAAACCTATCAAATCAATCCGGAATGACTTTAAATTTCACACTCGAGCCACAAATTACATAACGAAGCTATTCCAAGGCTCGAAACCCCAAACGGACGTCGATAACATCAGAATCCACTTCAAACCGAACTTATGAAATTCTTAAACCTTCAAAAATGATAACTTCCCATAATAAACGCCGAAATGCTCTCGGGTGATCCGATACTCAACCCGAACATACGCCCAAGTTCGAAATCATCATACGAACCTATTGGAATCTTCAAATCCCGATTCCGAGGTCGTTTACTCAAATTTTAAATCTTAATCAATTCTTCCAACTTAAAGCTTCCGAAATTAGAATTTTCTTTCTAGCTCAATCTCGAACTTCCCGAAATTAAATTCTGACCACACGCACAAGTCATAATACTTGAAGTGAAGTTACTCAAGTCCTCAAACCGCCGAACGACGCTTTAGAGCTCAAAACGACCGGTCGGGTCGTTACAATTCTCAAGTAGCATCCTAAGAGCCACGAGCCTCACCTTATTGCCAATACAAGGTACTACATCCCCTGGCTGGATTATTTATTCTGAACACAAGGTACGACATTCTCTAGTAGCATCTCAGAGCGACGTGAACCTCATTTTATTGCAAACATAAGGTACGATATTTCCTAGTGGCCTCCCAGAGTGCCACGAGCCTCATCTTATTGCCAACACATGGTACTACATCCCCTGGCTGCATTACTTTCTGCCAACATAGTTTACGACATTCCCTAGTAGCATCCCAAGTGCCATGAGCTTTATCTTATTGCCGACACAGGATACTACATCCCCTGGCTGCATTACTTTCTACCAAGATAAGGTACGACATTCCCTAGTGGCATCCTAAAGTGCCACAAGCCTCATCTTATTGTCAATACAGGGTATTACATCCCCTGGTTGCCTTTCTTCTTGTTAACATATGGTATTACATCCCTCGATTTCATTCCTTGCCATCAACATAAGGTACGACATTCCCTAGTAGTATCGTAGGTCGCCAAGAGCCTCATTTTATTGCAAACATAGGGTACGACATTCCCTAGTAGCATCCCACAGTGCCACAAGCCTTATCTTATTGCCTACACAGGGTACTACATCCCCTGGTTGCACTACTTTCTGCCAGCATAGGGTACAACATTCCCTAGAAGTATCCTAGAGTGCCACGAGCCCTATCGTATTGTCAACACAAGGTATTACATCCCCTGGTTCCCTTCCTTCTTGTTAACATAGGGTACGACATTTCCTATTATTAAAAAAAAAATCATTTCTTTTTCAATTCTCTATTCTGCAATAGAAAGATATTTTATTGTATTTTCAATTACGCACAAAATTTTCCTAGTGCAAACTGGGGCAGAAATTTTTTGTTCTTTTTGTTTGTTTGTGATGGCTTCTAGGTTTTTCTGCAAAGCACGGATTGGATGTGCAAAAAATAAGATTCCAGCTCTCGCCAGAGAAAGTGGAATGTTTGATCTCAATACCAGCCGTAACCAGCTTTGACATAATGCATGTAGAGATATAGGATCTCAAGATCCATCTTCTCATCATCTGATCAAGAAACAGGCCTGTGAGAATATTTCATAATCTGTTGCATCGAGAACATCAAGTTTCAGTCTAAAGTCAATGGAGGAAGCAAGTCAAGAATCAAGACAAGATTCCAGATAGGCATATAGATAGGAATTTTGTAACTCTTAGATTTCAAGTGTATGTAATTTTATTTTCATTTTGATGTAATAGTAGGAACCGCGGATCAGAACCTCGACGGAACTTGACTCGACTCTTCCTCTAAGTGGTGGCGGATCCAAGATTTCAAAGTCATGGGTGCTCACCAGTAAAAATATCGGAAGAAGAGGAAAAATGAATTTAGTAATGGTGCTCACTCAATACTTATCTAAATTTTTTGTAATTACCTTGTGGATCCGCCACTACCTCTAAGCATACTCCATCACTCTTCTTTCACTTGAACTACATGTGACCCAATTCCCTTATAACCCGGGATATGTAGGCTGCCAAAAATTAAGGCTCGGTCGCACCTTTTTTTTATCTTCTTTTCCTTTTTAAATAATAGTGAGATCAAAATCAGTCACCTTGTTCATTTTCTTTGACTGAAATCTCTTCATGTTTCCAAACAAAGAGGGACATGATGTGAACAACTAATTTTTGACCACACCCGAATCCGATATTATTTTACTGTAAATATTTCTTTTAGGTCTAATCTTGATATTTTAAAATTTTAGCTTACTTTTATAGGTTTTACTTGAGAAAAATTAAAAACTACAAAAAATTTGCATGTTCTTAAAGTATTGGTTTTGTTCCTATTTTTAAATGGACGAAAATTTACAAAAAAATATGTTTTTTTTTTAAAAAAAATTAGGGTCTTAATAAGTAAACTAGTAACTTTAATCTATTTTTAGGGTCATTTAAATCAAAGTCGAAGTACATATTTGTATTAGTCTAAAAATAGGTAATTAATGTTGTTATCTTTATATTATTTTTTATTTCTCTGAACAAAGAAAAAAGAAATGAAGAAAAGATCCTAATTTAATTATTAATTCTAAATTTTTAACCTCCCAAAAATCCCACAAGCCTCACGTCTCTCATCCCATACTCTCTAACTTTCACGTCACTCACACACACACACACGGCATCACATACACACACGATCTTACCAACACTCTTTGAAGGCATAATCCCATTCATTTATATAAAGACACAAATGGGAGAAAGAAAGCAATCAGAGATAAAAAATCAGCAGGGAAGAGAGAATCTGGGTGGGAAAAAGAAAAGAAAAAGAGCAAAAAGTTTAAGGATCCTAGAGCTGAAAAAACGCAGCAAAGGAACTAAGAAAGGAAGGGGTTTTCTTCTCCAGTTAGCTCACACAATACCAACCTGAAGATCTATCTTCCTTAACCAAAAAGTGCAACCACATAAAACTCAAAAAATGCAGCTATTGTCAGCCGCTAAATAACTGAAAACTCAGCTTAAAACCATTCCAAATTACTGCTGAATTTGCCCAATCAAAATACCATAAAAACAGCAGATGTTTTTCCTTATATAGAGAACGAGAACAGTCAAAAAGAGGTCTCCGGCCGCGGTTCGATTTTCCAATCACTGCTCAAGTTTTATATACCATATTTGTTGTAAAGTTCCAAGCTCGGAAATTATCTCAGTAGTCGAATATTGGCGAAATTTTGAACTCTATATTGGATGTTCATTTCTTGCTCTACCTTCTAAATTTTGCCTTTTATACTCTTTCGAATATTTGGTCCATATCTTAATCATCTCTATCTCATTTTGATATATCTGGTTTGATTATGTAATTAAAAGCATGAAATGATTTGGCTATATAATTTTAGTTTCTTTGCTTATATTGAGTGATTAATTTTGGTGATGATTTACCAAATGGGTTAGAGTGAATAATATATCGTCCTAAATGAGGTCGCGATTACGCGTCTTGGGATTAAAGAAAAAAAAAATTACAAGGTCGTGGCTACACATCTTTACATAAATATTTCAATAAAAATAAATTTTTCTTCGAATTAGTACGATTAGGTCCAATCTTTTAGGTGCGATACACATGTTCAGATCACAGATATGTGTCTCAATGAGTGTAGGCTAAGGTCGCGGATATGCGTCTTTGTCAAGGCTACTAAAAGTTCAACTATTAAAAGTGGATTATAGGTAAACGGCGAAGTTAGTAAATATAGCTTTGTTTATAATTTATTTAAGCCAAATAATAAAATATACAAATATATGTCTTGGATAAGAAAGAGAAAAAAATAATTGAATATTTAAATACGCTTAGCCCATGTGTTCATACTCCAACCTTGGATTAATATGCTTAAATAACAAAAGGATTATGTGCGCATTCCGCGTCTTGAAACTTTTAAATTTACAATAACTATGTTTTAACCATGTGTACATTCACGTACCTTTTTTTTGGTTTAACATCAAAAAAAAAAAAAAAAAAAAAAAAATCTTGTGTGAATACCACATCTAGGTCAGAACAAGTAATAAAATACAATAATTAATTAAGTGGTAATGGGTAAACCATAACTAATGCAATATAAGAATAGCCAAAAATTGATTTAAGCCGGACATGAGTCAATAAAGCGACTGCGCTAGAACTACGGGACTCGAGGGGTGCCTCACACCTTCCCCTCGGTCAACAAAATTTCTTACTCAGTCTTCTGTTTTTGTAGACCATAAATAAGGAGTCAAACCTTCCGTTTGATAAGGGAGTGAAATAAAAGGTGACTTGGAACACCAAAACTCAATTCCAAGTGGTGACTAATCCTTTTAAAAATGTCACTTTAATTGAAAAAGCTAGGGTTGCGTAAAAAAAAAAAAAAGGCGTGACACTATATGTAGGTTTCTTTACCCCCACGGTTGTAAACCAACATATAGGCACCAAATCAATTAAATAACAATGTGACTATTCTTTGAATAGATGTTGGGAACAATTAAATATTGCTGATGATATTAAAAAGATTACAACCAAATATATCTGAACGTGACAACTTGGTGATACTACACCAGCACCAGTCAACATTAATCCTCCTTTTCTTCATAAGAAGATTATATGGCTTTAAGATAATACTTCATACAATGACTAAGGGATGAAGAATAAACCAAGAAACCAAAAAAATAGATGTCAATTTCAAACAGAAACAAACAGAAGTGGCTTAAAGCTTTCATAATCCTTTTTCTTTATTTTTTTAAATAAAAAACATTGTAGTAATTGCTTGCACTTAAAAGTGATAGTCCCTTGTTTGCACCCCATGTGCAACTATTCCTCTCGTATATATCCGTTCAGTGGTATGATACTTACATGGCCTTTTTTGTTTTCCAAAAAGGAAATCTGGTAATAGCATGGGCCGAGAAGGAATCCGGATTTACTTTGATAAGCATCTGGATTATTTTAAACTTGTCCACCGCAACAAACATTTGTCTATATTAGCTGAAGATACAATTAGTTTCATCAGGTTTCCTCTTGATTCCCAATAAAGAGAGTTCCCGTCGGAACGAGACAAAAGAGAAATGGAACAAAGAGCAACATCCGTAACGATTACAGTGGGTTATTCCATAGAAAATACAGAACAGAAAAATATTATGTCTTCGTTACTCGATTCTCCTTCTAACAATATACACAAGAAAAATTGATCACCTAATTAATGTAACTTTTTATCTTATGTAGATTTAATTCTTCGTCACAAACTAGGAATCAATTAAACACAACGCTTTGATACCATTGTAGATTAAACAGTAACAGGGACATCGATTTGTGTACCTGTTAACAGTAGCAGAAGTCTTGCAGAACTTGATTTGATCAATTGTTCAAGTCCGACTTTGTCTCTCTTGAAAACAAAATACTTTTCACAAACTAGATGTCTTTTTCTTTCTTTTGGTGTGTTTCTATCTTTGTACCGAAATTGCACAGAGTATTGAATCTCTGAAGAAGGAGAACCTTAATTATATAGAGAAGGGAAGTTGTCAGACAAAAACTAGCGAAAAACTAATCCACGCTGATCCCAGGCTTCCACTTTCTTTGTAACGTGCTATAGTTTTATCTTTTAGAAGTTAAATTTTTTTTCTAGGTAACTTTCTTTAATCATGTCTCCTTTAAAACGGGTCAAGTCAGTCCATATGGACGACCCAAATCCAATATCCAACAGCTTTCAAATTCTTGTATGTATAATTGTACCGGTTTGATCTTGTTCATTCTTAAGCTACCCAAGGCATCTTCATCAGCTGAATCCAACTGCATATATAAACATAACTTAAAAAAAAAGCTGCATATATAAAGAGCTTGCACAAAATTGACTGCCCAGTCATGACTCCCAGATTAGTGTATGGGGTCGAATTCGGGACCGCCTACGTATGGACAAATCGGGCTCGAGTCTATACGGCTGGTTTCAATCGTAACTACTGCTCGGTAAACCAGGGTCGAGGTATCAAAGATCGAAGGTCGAGACTGAACAACATCGAATCAGAATACGAAGCCATGGTGCTCGAGACGAGTCTATTGAGCTCGATTCCGGGAAATGTCCTAGGGTAAATTATCAAATTTGAATGACGAATGGACCGAAAATTCCGTGGTAAGTATGTATCTCGGTGGAAATTACGGCATCAATCAACAAGACCGTTAAATAAGCAAATCAAGAAATATTTTTGTAAACAGATTCTTGCCTTGTATAAAAAATTATCCCCACGCTATATAAAGGGGAAATGTAATTGTTCAAAGGCATCTCACGAAACAATCATCAATATAAAGAAAAGAAGTCTACTTCTATTATTTTATACATTATTTTATTCGCCTGTTTCCATTCATATTTATTGTTCATCTTGGAAGAATCAGTTAAGGCCAAGATTATCCAAGGCTTGTGGTTTGCATTTCTTCACCATTTATTTACTGACTTTAATTTTCATTATATTCTTCGTTATTTGTATCAAACTAAATCACGTATCCTTAAAATCATAAATTCAATTGTTATCCGAAGCCAAGGGTAAACAGTTTGGCGCCCACCGTGGGGCTAAGGATAATAGTGAGTGTTTGATACAATTTTTTGTCACGCAAATTGTTTTACACTTGCTCTTCGAAGTATCTCTGATTTCAGGTTACAGTACAACTATGTCGCATTCACAATCTATGCCTTTGTACATCGATAATTAATTTGATCATCAAGGCGAAAACAACAACACAGCACCCGTTGATGAAGTTCCGATCGACGCTAATTCACAAGTGGCAGTCGATGTAGATCAAACTACTGGCCCATCAAATAGCGTTCGTAGGAAACCTCGATCAACGATACAGGGTCCCCAAAACGACGTAAGGGACGGGATCAACCTCAGAATGATCTTTGATATGTTGCAAGCCCAGCAGGCAGCCATTGCTCAATTACAAAATCAAAGCCAAATATCGAACAAAGTTGAGCTCGGTCCTTCTCGGGGAACTGTTCCTAGGAATGAACCAGTTATGGGAGAGCCGAATGAAGGTGAATCGAGGGCAAACTCTGGGATTATGAGGATGCTCGAGGAATTAACCAGACGAGTTGAATCCGGAGAGAAAAAAATCGAGGCAAACAATAAAAATGTGGAAACGTACAACTCCAGGGTGGATCAAATCCTAGGAGCACCCCCGATATTGAAGGGCTTGGATTCGAAAAAATTTGTACAAAAACCTTTCCCATCGAGCGCCGCTCCAAAACCAATACCCAAGAAATTCCGCATGCCGGAAATCCCCAAGTACAATGGAACGACCAATCCAAACGAGCATGTGACCGCATACACATGCGCTATAAAAGGGAACGACTTGGAAGATGACGAGATCGAATCCGTCCTTTTGAAAAAGTTCGGGGAAACCTTGTCAAAGGAAGCCATGACATGGTATCATAACTTACCCCCTAATTCTATTGACTCTTTCACTATGCTTGCGGATTCCTTTGTAAAAGCACATGCAGGCGCCATCAAAGTTGAAACGCGAAAGTCGTACCTATTCAAAGTCAGACAAAAGGATAACGAGATGCTCAGAGATTTTGTATCTCGTTTTCAGATGGAGCGGATGGACCTGCCACCGGTCAGTGACGATTGGGATGTTTAGGCCTTCACCCAGGGGCTCAACATTCGAAGCTCGACGGCTTCACAGCAACTCAAGCAAAACTTGATAGAATATCCTGCCGCCACATGGGCCAATGTACATAACCGATACCAATTGAAAATCAGAGTCGAAGATGATCAACTTGGAGCCCCTTCGGGATCCATTTATCCCGTCAGAACTCATGATAGAGTTCGAAGGGAGATTTATCGTGAACCGAGACTGAATAGAGATCGACATCGGCCATACCATGGGGATAGAAAAACCACTACAACAAGGCAAAACTCCCCAAGAAACGAAAGGAGAAACGATCGAGGTCAAAATAACCGAGGGCCCATAATTAAAGGCAACTTCAAGAGAACCGCCGGTCATCAAGAAACACCACAGTTATCGGAGTACAATTTCAATGTTGATGCGGCTACTCTCGTATCAGCTATCGGTCGCCTCAAAGACACTAAGTGGCCTCGACCGTTACAATCGGATCCAGCCCAAAGGGATCCCAATCTGATATGCAAATATCACGGTACTCACGGACATAGAACGGAAGGTTGTCAACAATTGAGAGAGGAGGTAGCAAGGTTGCTCGAAAATGGACATCTTCGAGAATTCTTTAAGCGACCGAGTGAAGAATCATTTCGGAAGCAGAAATAGACAAGCAAGCCAAGAAGAGCCACAATACACTATCAACATGATTATTGGCAGGGTAGATG
This sequence comes from Nicotiana obtusifolia, assembly GCA_002018475.1. Classification (NCBI taxonomy): domain Eukaryota; kingdom Viridiplantae; phylum Streptophyta; class Magnoliopsida; order Solanales; family Solanaceae; genus Nicotiana; species Nicotiana obtusifolia. The sequence goes on from MCJB01048019.1 coordinate 315,591, forward strand.
CCCCTCAAGGCCCGATGCTGAAACGCACCAAGATATCCATCACTAAGGAAAAACGCACTCGAGATTACGCGACGGAGGGGATTTTACATTTTAGCGAGGAAGATGTGGAAGGGATTATGCAAACTCACAATGACGCGCTAGTGATATCTGTGCTTATACACAGAATTAAAGTAAAATGCGTATTGGTCGATCCATACAGTTCGGCCAATATAATCCGATCATGGGTCGTAGAACAACTCGGCCTGACGGATCGAATTGTTCCTACAGTCCGAGTACTCAATGGGTTCAACATGGCATGTGAAACCACTAAGGGCGAAATAACGTTGCTGATAAACACTGCCGGAACCATTTGAGAAACGAAGTTTTGTGTAATCGGAGGGGACATGAGGTACAACGCTCAATTCAGGAGACCATGGATCTACGACATGAGAGCCGTGCCTTCGACGCTACACCAGGTGCTGAAATTCCCATCACCAGATGGAATTATAACGGTTTACGGGGAACAACCGGCTGCAAAAGAAATGTTCGCGATGGAAGAAATAACACCAGAACCAATTGTTCCTTCGCAAAGGGTCGAGAACAAGATGAAATAGCAATCACAGACATCATCTTCGACAAACGTAGATAATCAAACATATGTCGAGGATAACGATTACGGAATCCCCAGATCTTTCGTTAGTCCCGATAAGTTCGATGCTACCAAATCGACGATTGAGGAACTCGAGCAAGTCTCACTCCGAGAAGACTTGCCCGAACGAAAGGTATATCTGGGCTCGGGCCTAAGCTCCGAGATCAGGACAAAATTTATCCAATTCCTTATAACTAACGAAGATTGCTTCGCTTGGTCCCACCTTGATATAACAGGTATACCGCCGGAGATAACAACTCACAAGCTGAGCCTAGATCAGAAATTCCGACCGGTCAAGCAAAAAAGGAGGCCTCAGTCCGAGATCAAACACGCATTCATCAAGGATGAGGTAACTAAACTTCTAAAGATAGGGTCCATTCAGGAGGTTAAATACCCCGAATGGTTAGCTAACGTAGTAGTAGTCCCTAAAAAAGAGAATAAACTAAGAATGTGTGTAGATTATAAGGATCTAAATAAGGCAT
>MCJB01048020.1:0-15264 GCA_002018475.1 Nicotiana obtusifolia
ACGCAAGTCCAAAATTACATAAGGAACCTACAGCAACTTTCGAAATTTCATTCCGACTTCCGGATCAAAATTCGACCTATCAATCGGAAATCCGAACTTCCTCGATTCAATTCTAGTGTTGTTCGAGGTCTATCAAATATTTTCCGGTCACTCGTCTAAGTCATATATTCTCTCCCGAAGCTAGTCGAGTCGTCGGATTTCAAATCCGAGCCTTCTAACTCAAAAGTCAATTCCATGGTTGACTTTAGCGACTTAGACTTTCTTAAATGAGACCATTTGTCTCATATTCTTTCAATCACTTCGAGTACATTTAACTCGACTTAATTTCACACAATATAAATAATGAAATAGCTCGGGGAAATAAAGTGAGTCATTACAATTGTGTTTCTAACTTGATGGATTTGTTTTAACAGTTAATGTGGCTAAGATTGTTTCTTCAATTATATGCTTAATTTCTTAATTGTTTGGCCATCAATTAAGTTCTATCAATTATCCATGCGATGTTTGAGAAAACTAAGTTTAGATTAGAATAAGAATTGAAGAAAGCATGTTCTTAACTTTGTTAAAAAGAGCGGATTCGTGGTTAAGATAGGAATATACTTAATCACCATGCTTAATTATATAATCGTGTTCTTCATGCATTCTTGCTAGATTAATTCCATAGGAATATAGGTGTTAATCTTGTTAGGAATAGGCGAATAGTACTTCGGAAGAAGGCTATGAGTATTATTATCGATCAATTAGCAATCTCACATTAACTATGCGAACGATAAAATCAATTAGAACGCAATAGGATTGGAATTAAAATCACAACCCTGGAATCTTTTGTTTTATTGATTACAAAATACATAATTGTTCTTTGCAATTCATAGATTTAAATTAGAATTATAATTTAGACTAAACTATATACTAAACTTGATCTTTGCTTGATTAAATAACGATATTAGTTGTTATAAAGTAGTTAACTTAAGTCCCTTGGGTACGATAATCCGGACTCATTGTCCTATATTACTTGTCGATCACGTATACTTGCGTGTGCGTAAGGAAGCAACAATTGGGAACGTAACAAAAATTTATTTTCTCGATCTTGCATTCAACAACCTCAACTCCACTATCTCGAATTGGCTCTATGGATGTAAAAATTTAGAATCACTTTCCCTAGGTCACAACCATCTTGAGGAAGTAGTTTCAAGTCTAATTTCAAATTTGAGCTCAATAACTAATATTGACCTTTCCGATAATATGCTTTCTGACAAATTACCAAATGTAAATGGCCAGTTGCGAAAATTAGAATATCTTTATTTCTCACAAAACTTGCTTGACGCAATTAAAGTATTTTTATGTATCTACGAATAATCTGACCTTAAAAGTGAGTCGAAATTGGATTCCACCTTTTCAAGCCATCAATTTTATAATAGGCGGCTGGAACATAGGGCCTCGCTTTCCCATGTGGATCAAGACTCAGAAACAGATGGTGAATTTGGACATATCAAATGGTGGAATAAGAGGTGAGGTTCCAACTTGGTTTTGGAACTTAGCTTCTCAAATTACCTTTCTCAATCTTTCTCAAACCAATTAGTTGATGAGGTTCCAATTATCTCAGCACCTTCTTGGTCAGCTGGACAAGGTCCTTGGATAATGTACTTGGGTTCTAACAATTTCAGCGATTTATTACCTCGGATTTCAACCATTGTAACTGAACTAGACCTCTCGAACAATTCACTTTCAGAAGGTTTATCTAACTTCTTGTGTGAAGCAAGGAATGGATCTTACAAGTTGGAGATCTTAAACGTCGGGGGAAATGATTTATCAGAAGTAATTCCTAATTGTTGGATGAATTGGCCATAGTTGAAAGTTTTAATCTTGAGGGACAATAACTTGATTAAAGGCATACCAAAATCCTTGGAGGTTTTGAGTAATCTCCGATCCGTGGACTTCCGAAGAAATAGACTTAACAGTCCGTTTTCTTCATCCTTGGAAAACTGCATAAAATTGCATAAAGTTGATTTAGCTGAGAATGAGTTTGTTGGGCAATTACCATCATGGTTGGGAATGAGGTTTCCAAAATTGATAATCCTTAGCCTTCGGTCAAATAAATTCGAAGGTGTATTGCCTCAAGAACTTTGTTACCTCAAAGATCTTCAGATCTTAGACCTTGCAAATAATGCTTTTGTCGGAATCATACCGAGATGTATTAGCAATTTCAGCGCAATGGTCAAAAGAAAAACGGTATTGGAAGATGGTGATAATTTAAGTTATTCTTACTATGTTGAAGTTGTGAGAGAGAGCGCAATGGTAACGACTAAAGGCAACATGTACCAATATGATACCATTTTGGCATTGTTTATCAGCATGAATGTGTCTAACAATAATCTTTTTGGAGGAATCCCCGCTAGTCTTACTAGTCTTGTAGGATTGAGATCATTTAATTTCTCAACAAACCACTTGTCTGGTAGAATTCCAAATGGTATTGGCAACATGACAGATTAGAGTCCGTTGATCTTTCAAAAAATCATCTTTCTGGTCAAATCCCCCAAAGCTTTTCGAGTTTGTCAACTTTGAGCTTCTTGAATCTGTCATTCAATAACTTATCAGGAAGGATACCAGGGAGCACTCAACTTCAAATCTTTGGTCCTTTGAATTTTCAGGGAAACTCAGCGGGCTTCCACTCTTGAAGAATTGTAATTCAGGTGTTAAAATTCCTAACCTTGAGCATGAAAACAACGAGAGTGACAAGATGAAGTTGATTGGTTTTATATTTCAATGGCTATCGGATTTTCGCTGAGCTTTTCGGGAGTATGTGCTCCATTGCTTTTCAAGAGATTACGGAGACATGCTTATTTTCGTGCTCTTGATCGTATCTGGAGAAAGTTACGCGAAAAGGCACCAATATGTATAAAGATATGAATAAGGTGATATTGCTATTCTCAAAAATTAGTTGTTTCATAAATATGTTAGTTTCATTTTGTTTTCAGAGGTATAGGCATCGTGTTATTACCTCCACGAATAAGTGTGTCTTAAGATGTTCCTATTGTGTTCTTTTAATCACATTGTGTTCCAGTACACGAATAAGGTATAACCAAACACTTTCAATACATACATCTGAAACTTTGTTATAAATTACAACAAGCTTGTATTAGAAATTATAGCATACACAATGGTATAGGCGCGTACATGACTTAATTTCCGCTAAAACTGAAAGCATTCAGAATTTCAGATCATCATGCTTGGCTCAAATCAAATCTTATTACAAAGGACTGACTTAAGATGACGAATATATTAAAGTCGTGGTTGAAAGGTTGCAGATACCTAATGAAATAGTGGCATGCGCTCAAGTTGGCCTTAACACCACCATTATTAACAAAAAATCGAAAGATGTACAGTACCTTATTAATTGACATTCTAGCTAGTCTGGTGGCGCTAGTTCTTGATATAGAGCAAGAAGGGGTCCATTTGGAAAGGTAAAGATACCAGGTTTAGCTCTGTGCACGCCATAACCATCAGAAACTCAAAGTACGATATTCCTATGCAGTCCATATATATACGATTAGGTATACATCCAGGTATCTCAGAAGGTTCGGTGAAAACGCACGTATTTGCTCATAGACCATAAAAGAGCGCTTTATTTCCCAAATGCTTAACTTCATCAAACATTTTATTGATAACATCAATTCGATGAACCAAGAATACATCACTATTTCGAGCTTTACCAACGACGAATACTTCGCCATGTGATTCGACTAGAAACATGAAATATGGAGGAATTTGGAGTAGCTCGTAATCCAGGGGCGATTCAATGACAAACTGCACAACTGGTACATCATCATTACTATTATTGCTGCTGACCTTCATGTCCCAAATTACAATTGCGCCAATGGCATCCATAGTATAAAGCTGATCCTTGCAGCAAGTAATGGAAATCCACCAGTACCTCTTAGGATTATTGTAATGGTGGTTTATTATTTCAGTAAAAGTAAGTTTTCCAGGTTTCCAGAAAGCCAAGCCATTACAGCTAGCAACGCCATTTATTTCGTCCTTGGTAATTGAAAATCAAGGCGTAATTAGGAGAAGTTTTAGGACTTGATGACAAGACGGCTTCAGTGATTAAGTCCATAATTTCACTCCGTCTTTCGATAACATAATAACGGACTGTGCTTACGTGAGGTAGACTTATTTGGGCACGAGAAAAAAGGTGGAACAGACTTGTCTCTCCGTGTATGTTTAGAGGCGGATTCAAGATTTAAATTTTATGGGTTCAACTTTTAAGATTTTTAGTATTGAACTCTTTATATTTTTAAAGTTATGGGTTCATATCTACTACTATTTATGTAATTTTAATGAATGTTTACATACAAATTCTTAATCCGCGTGAAAAATTATGAGTTCAGTTGAACCCGTTCGTAGACTACATACGCCCCTGGAGAAAAGCCATCGCTATGATGCGAAGAAACGCTCTTTATACAGAGTCGGAGGATCTGGATCATGAGGTGTTGAAGCAGATGGTGGGCGGTGGCGCAAGTGGTGGAAGACGGCCTTTGGGAGAGTAATGAGTTTAGGAAGGAGCAGTAGACAAAGAAGTAATTGGCTAGTTCCAGTGAACTCCTCCTTAGGTGCGGCGAACCGCCACGTGGAGCAAATAGCCCTGAAGGTAACGAAATCTTCAATCAGTGTTATCTTGCTAGCAACTCTACCTAAGAGGAAGATCTGACCAATTTCCCTTGATTGCTCTGATTTCTTTGCGTCAATGAACCATATATATTGTGTATGAAATATGATGGAATCATTGAAATCCTAGTCCTAGGGGTAATCGGATAGAGTATTACTTCTACTTACCAATATCACTTATTAATAATCACAAATTATAAATATTAGAAAGGAATAAATAGAAATTAAGATTCAATTGTTTATTTTCGTTTTTCTTTCTTGGTTTCTGCCAAGAGTATACTCTTCGACCAACTCTATTTCTTCTAATCATCATACTATCAATTATAAATTTCGGTATATCTCTCTTCTGGCATTTGGTTGCACTAGTATATGACGCAGGAAGCAGCATTCTTTGATCAACTTTATTTTCTATATTTGCTTCGGCGATAACAATATCAGTTGCTCTTTTCTGAAATATTCAAGTTGTGCCTTTTCTATTTAATTATACATGTTGTTAGGGTCGGAAAATCGGTTAGTGCGGAATTTAGCCAAATAACGTTATAGTGACAATAACAAAAACATTGCAAGTTGATAATAACGGCAATTAAAGAAGATAATAAAGACACAAATTTAACGCGGTTCGGTCAAGGTGACCCACGTCCACAAGCGGAGAGGAACAAATTTACTATACCAACAAACGTACAAAATAGAGTACAAAATTAGAGTAAATACTCTAATTTATCTCAAATACCCCAAGAGAATAACCTCACAAGATCATTCCAAAGAAAGGGTTCACACAAGTATTTCCAACACTCAGTCTTTTACAAAATACTCTATAATGAAATAAAGGAGGAGAAAGAAAGACAAGAGTAAAAAGCTCTTGGTGTGTTCTCAAATGAAGAGAAGCTCCTCTATTTATAGCAAGAAATCCTTGATCTAATAGTGGATTATTATGTCATGGCAAATGTCATGAAAACTTGATCCACAAATTGTATTATAGTGTATATTAGGTCATGGCAAATGTCATAAAAATTTGGTCCGCAAATTTTATTATAGTGGATATTATGTCATGACAAATGTCATAAAAACTTAACCTTCACTTGAAAATAAGCCAAATTAATGGCCATATTACAAATCTCCACCTTGGCCTAATTTTGGCTTATATATAATACATTTGCTCCACCTTCTCCGCAACAACCCCAATGGGCAAAATCATTCTTCATAAATGCCAATCAAGTTCAGGCAAAGCTTAAACTTGAACATTGGAAGAGGTTTTGTGAACATGTCAGCAGGATTGTCTCTAGTGCTGATCTTCTAAACAGAGACTTTTCCTTCAGCAATGGTTTCTCAGATAAAATGATACTTTATATCAATGTGCTTTGTCCTCTCATGATACATCTGATCTTTTGTCAAGTGAATGGCACTTTAACTATTACAGAAAATGGAAATATCACCTTGGTATGAACTGAGTTCCGCAAATAGACCCTTCAACCATAAAGCTTCTTTGATCCCCTCGGTCAATGCCATATGTTCTGCTTCGGTAGTAGATAAAGCTACTACATGTTGTAATGTAGCTTTCCAACTAATAGCGCAACCACCAATGCAAAATACATAGCCTGTCAGTGATCTTCTTTTGTCCAGATCACCAGCATAACCTGAGTCTACAAAATCAACCAAAGTGTTAGTATTTCTCCCAAACTCCAAACATGTGTTTGAAGTACCTCGCAAGTATCTGAGAATCCATTTCACAATCTGCCGATGTGCTTTACTAGGGCAAGCTATATACCGGCTTACCACGCTCATTGCTTGTGAAATGTCTGGACGTGTACAAACCATTGCATACATAATATCGCCGGCTGCACTGGAATAAGGAACCTGTGCCATGTACCTCTCTTCTTCCTCTGACTGCGGGGACTGAGCGGCTGATAACGTAAAATGAGCAGCAAGAGGGGTACTAACTGATTTAGCATCTTTCATGCCAAGCCTCTCCAAGACTTTCTCCAAATACTTCTTCTGGGTTAGGAATAGCATGTTCGCTTTTCGATCTCTTTTGATCTCCATGCTAAGAATTTTCTTAGCTGCTCCCAGATCTTTCATCTCAAATTCACTTTTCAGCTGACTTTTCAAATTGTGAATTTCTGTTAAATCCTTAGCAGCAATAAGCATATTATCAACATAAAGTAATAAGTATACAAATGAACCATCAATTAACTTCCGGAAGTAAATGCAACTATCATACATGCCCTCGAATAACCATGAATCAACATAAAGGAATCAAACCTTTTGCACCATTGTCTTGGAGACTGCTTTAATCCGTACACGGATTTCTTCAACGAGCAAACATGATCTTTTTTTCTTTCAATTTCAAATCCTTCGGGTTGATGCATGTATATTTGTTCCTCAAGTTCGCCATGTAAGAAAGCTGTCTTAACATCAAGTTGTTCTAATTCCAAATCATACATGGCAACTAAGGCAATCAAGACACGAATAGAGCTATGTTTAACAACAGGTGAAAAAATATCATTAAAATCAACTCCTTGTACCTGACTATAGCCCTTTGTAACTAATCGTGCCTTACTATTCTTGTGGAGAGACTCAATTTCTTCATTCATTGCAATCAGCCACTTGGCTGAGTCAGCACCAGAAACTGCTTCTGAATATTTTGATGGTTCTCCAATTTCTTCAGTTTCTTGTGCAACTGAAAAGCCAAATGCAACATAATCTCCAAACCTTAATGGTTGTTTACTCTCTCTTCTTGGTCTATGTTTGGCTATAGAATACTCCTCTTCTTTTGGTTCAACTTCAGGAGTCTCAACTTCAAGAATTTCAGTTCTGGCTCAACTTCAGGAGTTTCAACTGTATTTTGCTCCAAAGTTGATGAGCTTGGCTTGGAAGGAATATCAATCTCAACTTCCACCTTTTTCTATGTACTCTTTCATTTATCTGTATTACAAAAACTAGAAGACTCTTTTCTAGAATGGAACATAGAGGATTCATCAAAGGTTACATCTCTGCTAATTATAAATTTTTGTGCCATGGGATCAGGATACCATAGTAGGTATCCTTTCACTCCAGATGCATACCCTAGGAAAATGCACTTTTTAGACCTTGGCTCTAATTTTCCATCATTTACATGCATGTATGCATGGCAACCAAACATCTTTAAATCAGAATAATTAGCAGGAGTATATGACCACATTTTCTCTGGAGTCTTAAAGTTCAAAGGTGTAAAAGGAGCTCGGTTGACAATATAACAAGCTGTAGAGATAGCTTCTGCCCAAAAAGGCGTTTGTCAATCCAGTATTTGAAATCATGCAACGAGCCCTTTCCAAAAGAGTTCTATTCATCCTTTCTGCCATACCATTTTGCTGAGGTATCATTCTCACACTACGATGTCGAGCAATTCCTTCATTCTTGCAAAATTCGTTGAATTCATCATTACAAAATTCCAAGCCATTATCTGTTCTAAGCCGCTTAACCTGTTTTCCTATTTGCTTCTCAATCAGAACTTTCCATCGTTTGAAATTTAAGAAAACATCACTTTTATTTTTCAGAATATAAACCCAAACTTTTCTTAAATAGTACCTGGCACCACCTTTTGATGGGGTACGCGAAGGACCCCAAAGATCTGAATGAATGTAATCCGAAGTACCTTTTGTTCTATGAATCGCTGGAGATTTGAAGCTGACTCTTTTTTGCTTCCCGAACACACAATATTCACAGAACTCCATATTTCTGACACTTTGGCCACATAAGAGACCTCTTTTGCTGAGGATGGAAAGACCTTTTTCACTCATATGCCCCAATCGCATATGCCACAATTTAGTGATGTCAGAATTTGATTTATTTGATATTGAAACTGTAGTAGCACCCGTAACTGTAGATCCCAATAGAGTATACAACGTACCAGATCTACGTGCTTTCATGATCACCAGAGTACCAAGAGAAACTTTCAGAACTCCACCTTGACATGTGTACTTGCACCCAAGAGATTCTAGAGTGCCCAAAGAGATGAGATTTTTCTTCAAGTCAGGAACATGTCTAACATCAATAAGAGTTCTCATCACACCATCGTGCATTTTGATTCGGACTGTACCTTTTTCCAATAACTTTGCAGGCAGCATTGTTGCCCATCAAGACAACTCCACCTCTAATAGATTCATATGTGGTAAATAAATCCCGATTGGGAAACATATGATAAGAACAACCTAAATCTAAAATTCACTCATTGTTAGATTTGAAACTATTATTAGTTGCTAAAAACATAGTTTCCTCAATCTCATCAATAGCTACACTTGCTTCGACAGTGTCTGTATTTTTGTGTTCATTTTCCTTTTCTGTATGCTTTTGTTTATTTTTCAATTTAAAGCATTTAGAAATAATGTGACATTTCCTATGACAATATTTGCACATCACATTTCTGTATCTGGATTTTGACCTTGATTTAGATCTCTCACTACTTGAATCTTTCTTATTGGATATACCTCTTATGAATAAGCCTTCCCCTTGGTTCCCACTAGTTTTCTCAGTAATATCTCTATCTATTTGTTCTTTTGATTTCAAAATAGATTCGATATCTTTATAAGAGATATTATCCTTTCCATAAAGCATAGTATCTTTTATATGCTTAAACGACTGGAGTAAAGAAACAAGCAATAATACAGCTTGATCCCCATCTTTGATTTCAGCATCTATGTTGCTTAAATCCATAACAAGAGAATCAAAAGTATCAAGATGTGTAAGTATAGAGGTACCTTCAGCCATATGAAAAGTATAGAGTTTTTACTTTAGATAAAGCCTGTTTTCTATTGTTCTTTTCATATATAGGGTTTTCAGCTTTTCCCATATGCCTTTGGCTGAGCTTTCTGCTACAACTTCACGCAAACCTCATTTAAGAGACTTAAAATAATACCTGCTTTTACCTTTTTGTCTATGACGGCAAACTCCTCGTCCGTCATTTTAACCGGCTTCTTCTCCTTTCCTTTTAGTGCCAAGTCTAAGTCGTCCTGAATTAGAATAGCTTCCATCTTTAATTGTCACATTCCGAAGTTCGCACTTCTATCAAATTTCTCAGCATAAGACTTTGTTAGAGTCATTTTGGCTATTTAAACTAACCCAGTTAGATTTGGCTCTGATACCAATTTGTTAGGATCGGGAAACAGGATAGTATGGAAGTTAGCCAAACAACATTATAGTGATAATAACAAAGAAAATACAAGTTGATAATTACGATAATTAAAGAAGATAATAAAGACACAAATTTAACGTGGTTCGGTCAATGTGACCTACGTCCACAAGCGGAGAGAAGCATATTTACTATATCAAGAAGAGTACAAAAGAGAGTACAAAATTAGAGTAAATACTTTAATTAGTCCTAAATACCCCAAGAGAATAACCTCACAAGATCACTCCAAAGAAAGGGTTCACACAAGTGTTTCCCAACACTCACTTTCTTACAAAATACTCTATAATGAAATAAAGGAGGAGAAAGAAAGACAAGAGCGAAAAGCTCTTGAATTGGTGTGTTCTCAAATGAGGAGAAGCTCCTCTATTTATAGCAAGAAATTCTTGACCTAATAGTGGATATTATGTCATGGCAAATGTCATGAAAACTTAGTCCATAAATTATGTTATAGTGAATATTATGTCATGGCAAATATCTTAAAAATTTGGTCCACAAATTTTGTTATAGTGGATATTATGTCATGGCAAATGTCATGAAGACTTGACCCCCACTTGAAAATAAATCAAATTAATGGCCATGTTACACATGCGGTGCACGAAATCTTCAACTTCATCATATACACCTATAGGTAATATTTATATAGATATTGATAAGTATTAAGAGTTCAAATCTGATCGTGATTATAAATGGTTAATATGCATAATGAGTCCTTTTTCTACTAAATGAAAAATTAGGTGATAAAATAAGATAAACTTAAGGAAGAAGGCCCAAATGTGCCCATGTACTACTTCAAATTACTCGATCTCTTATTTTTTTATAAGGTCCTAGAGCTTGATATCTTTCTTGGATGACGAGGGTCCTTTTTTCATATTATCACAATAATGAGTTCTTCTTTCTCTTCCCCTTCGAAAATAAAACTTAGATAAATGCAACTTAAATTCAACAAAAAGACATTTATAAGATGTGAAAATAAATTAAGATGTGACCTAAATAAAGAGAAAAGAGTAGAAAGAATTGATACATTCATCAACATTGATAGACTTTACTGTTGCTATGTCCCTTTAGTTTCCTGAAACGATTCAGATGTTGTAAAAATATATTATCACAAGTTATAGTAAGTATATTACCAATAATGTAACTTCTGGAATGCAACAAAATAAAAGTATTCAGTAGAATGATGACTCACATAACTGTTGGTAAATATATATTTGATTTCTATCTTTTTCGATATATATATAGAATCTTGTATGTAAGAGCAAGAAGCATATAATAGCAAAATCACAAAAGTAAAATATGACTAGATCTGCAATTTGTTGGCATATTCAATTAGACTCAAAAATAAATTTAGAAGACTAATTGAATATATAACATAAATAATTCGTAAAAAACGTGCTCATTTTCTTGATAACAAACAAAAAACAATCACTCTTAAACATATCAAAACCATGCATAGTAGGATTGTTCTGTGCAAAGAGTATATGCCATAAATATCTGAAATATTGTGATAAAATATGATCATTGGTTGATCTTATTCATCTGGTTTAAATTAAATACTTCTCATGATTAAAATTATGATGTTGCGGAAAGTGAAATTCTTTTGCCTATATGCTTAGTTTGTGAGCCTATGTGCTTAGTATGTGCGTGGTTGTTTTTTATTTTTGTTTTATTCTTCAGGATTTTGGACTATTCTGCTTTATATTTAGCATAAATTAAGAACACATTTGAGTTGGTCTATAGGCAAAAAAAAATTCTGATTTTATTTAGTCCTTTCTTGTAAACTTCAATGATCGTTACTAATATCTCAAGTCATGCTCTAGGCTCTCCAAATACACTACGTCTTTTTGGAAAATTTTCTTAGGAATCTATTTAGAATCTACACAAAGTTTAAACCTTCGACTTGAAAATTATGTATTAGAAGACACAACAAACTATTTCTATTTAGTAGAAGAATGTATTCGACCCGCTATTTGCGTATAGATCCCAATTAGATATGTATGCTGGAGTCTCTGTTCTAGAACGATGCCGTTATTTTGGGAAACCCTACAACTTGTTGCTCAAGCCAACCCCCTCTACTTTTGAGCAGACTATATATACTCGTCTGTACTTTTCTCACATTTAAAATTATAGCCTTTCCATTCCTTGAAGTTGCTTCACTGATCAACATGTTCCACGCGCAATTCCAATTGTCAAAACGACATTGGGAGGAATCCTCCGATAGTAGACATAGTTGGTGGGATGTGAGGTTTTCCCATTTCATTAATTACTTAGCCGTCTGCTCTATCGTTGAACGCGCGTCTGATATGATCCACTTGTTTTTCAGTTACTTGAAAGAAGACGACTTCAACTTCATCAGGTGATGAATAAGAAGTGTGTGGGGTGTCTGAAAGAAGGGGATCTGAAGGGAAAGAGAGTATTCTTGAGAGTTGATTTGAACGTTCCATTGAATGACAGAAACTGCAATGACATCCCCGATGACACCAAAATCCGAGCCGCTGTTCCAAAATCCGAGCCGCTCTCGTGTTATTCTTGCTTCTCATCGTGGTAGTCCAATCGGTATCACTCCAAAGTATAGCTTGAACCCACTTGTGCCAAGACTGTCAGAGCTATTGGGAGTTGAGGTCAAGACGGCAAATGATTGTATTGGTCATCAAGTTGCTAATATGGTCGGAGAAACACCGGAAGGAGGGATCCTGCTGCTGGAAAATCTGAGATTCCATATTCAAGAAAGGTTTCTTGATGACGACTTTGCAAATAAGATGGCGTCCCTTGCAGATTTGTATGTCAACGATGACTTTGGGTCTGCACACAGATCATCCCCTTCAATAAAAGGGGTTCCTGACTGCTTAAAACCAAAACCACCAGTTGTTGGATTTCTTATGAACCGAAGTTGTGGAAAATCCACGGAAGCCATTTGCTGCAGTTGTTGGTGGATCAAAACTTTCAACCAAGTTTGGCGTAATAGACAACCTTTTGGAGAATAAGGTTAACTTGTTACTCCTTGGCGGAGGTCTGATATTTACTTTCTATAAGGCCCAAGGCTACTCTGTTGGATCCTCGCTTGTGGAGGATGTAATGCTGATCCAGCAAAATCACTTATTGAAAAGGCAAAGGAAAATGGTGCATCTCTAATTCTTCCTGCTGATGTTGTGATAGCAGATAAGTTTTCGGCTGGTGCTAATAGCAAGGTTGTTCCAGTATCTAAAATTCCGCATAATTAGATGGGTTTAGATATTGGACCAGATGCTATCGCGTCTTTCAGTGCAGCCCTAGATACCCGCCAAAACTATCATTTGGTATGGACCTACGGGAGTGTTTGAGTATGAGAAATTTGCTGCTGGAATGGAGGCTATTGCAAAAAAAAAATGGCAGAACTTGGTGGAAATGGAGTAACAACAATCATAAGTGGTGGCGAGTGTGTTGCTGCTGTTGAAAAGGTGGGGCTTGCGGACAAGATGAGCCACGTTTCAATGGGAGGGTTTGCCAGCAAGGAGCTTCTTGAGGGGATACCGCTTCCTGGGTGCTTGCACTTGATGATGATGCTTGAGCAGTAACTATGCTCGTGAGTCGTGCTCTTCTCTTTTTCCGCATTTTGTAGATGTTGCTTTTGGATTTTGACAGAAGCGGGTTTTGTGTGGTGTTTCAATTTTAACTTTCGGGGAAAACGTAGAAGACAAGGTTTCAGAACTCAGAAGACTTATTAGCACAGCCAGGAAAACCTTTGAAACATCTACAACTAAAGCTTATTTGGCATATATTTATTAGTAACTTGCAAACAACCAAAGAGGGGTTGACCTGGAACTGGTATTAAATGTTTTTCTAGACTCAAAGAACCTCCTGTACTTGAATAGTATTTTGATTGTATTATAAAATTTGCTTCTCAGCAAATTTCTACAATGCAGCTGTAAGTTTTACCTTTCCAATGACTAATTTTGGGCTTCAAATACCTTGTTGTACAGGATATTATACATAAAAGATGAAGAAGGCATACCACCCTAATTCCACGTTTACTTTTGGGTAACTGGTGAAAGATATTAATAGATATAAGTGAACCTCTCTTGGTTCTGAAGTTGAATAAGGTGCGGCTTTGTTGGACAAAAATGAAGAAAATTTCCTGCTTTTCACATTTTATATATACACAATGTGTGTACTCATTCTTCATGTTTGAACTATGATAATTACATAATTATTATCAGATTGATAAATTGTAATTTATTTTCAGCTCCATTACCAAATAGTTAAAATTGTAACGACTCCATGTGCTCGAAAAGAAATCCAGTTGATGTCACTAGGAGTATGGAACAGAATCAAGATTGTCTCTCATTCTTTTGGGAATGGAAGGTTCGATAATTTATATTCCAATGGTTTGCTTCAGAGTGGATTCAGCTTGCACAAATATTTCTTTAAGGTAAATTATCCTTCTTGAGAAGCCGAAAAGTGAGAATAAGCGCAATTTGCAGCAAACAAATACAAATAGTTTTTGTTGCAGCCATCGACATGAGCGTAATGCAAATGCCAGCATAACTAATTCTAGTGTTATAAACATGCAGAATAGGGAAATCCAAAGTGAGTATCAGATTACAAAAAACAAAAAAAGGTCCTCTTCACAGTGATGATAGTGTTGCTAATAATATTGGTAAAGGAGTTACCTGTTTTTTATATGAGAGGTGGCTAGTTCTGTTGTTTCAAATTCAGGATTTTCTCTGCTACAATCAACTAAACGAGCTATCTGACAGATGGAAAAAGCTACTATGCAAAACAATGCAAGAGATGGAAGCAGAGATAAGGGAAGGCCTGACTTAAATGGTAGAGAATAGAGCACTACTCCAATATATAAGGTTCTCAGTTCTTTCTTTTTTTTTTTTTACATTAATGATGAAGGCGCGATGGACCATTAACTATATTTTGAGAAGAAGACGCATTGACTAATTGCTCATTCAATGTAATTTTTAAAATCAATAGAAGGTTTGCTCAATAAACTAGAGAGAGAAAGTTTGACTTCTCTCTAAAACTCACTGCACCTTCAGAAAGCTTTTCGTACAAAGAGAACGTTGGAACAGCGACAACAGCGACAGAACCTATCGACGATGGTCGATTCACAGTCGTCAACTGGTGGAAAACCACCGGACAGCCTCAAAATCTTCCTCATCTCCTTGCACAACATCCCCAACAAACAGATCCTCAAAATAACCCCCCAGCAGATACAGATTTACCAAATAGCAGTGAGTTTACTGTAGCGATAAACTGCCAGGGAGTTCCTAACACTTCCTCTCCTTCTTCAGGTCGACATGCAGAAGGTTCCACCATGGCTAGTGATAGCTCTGACCAGCAGAACAGTAAAAGACGAAACTAGTTGGTCGCGGATGGTTCCAGAATCCAAGCTGTTCAAAATCAAAACAAAATGACTACTGATGCTCAAGAGAACACTCCCCCCCCCC
>MCJB01048020.1:15284-30040 GCA_002018475.1 Nicotiana obtusifolia
CCCCCCTCAAATTTTAATTTGATTGAGTCACTCTTTACAATAGCGCAAAAGGAGAACCTGACAGTGTCGAGTACACTAGGTGTTCGACAAAATGCCAATGGCACTGTACCAGCTCAATTGTCCGACCATTTCGCTCCTCAATCTCCCCAAGGTCATAAGAAAACTAATCGTCAAGCAAAAGCACAAAGTTTGCTTCAAAAAGTTGATGCTCAAATTATTTCTTCCCCCACTGTAATGCCGCAGGGTAACAGTACTAATGTGGTACCACAACAGTTGTACAAAGCTCACTTATTGTCCCAGACAACCCCTATGACTACAAATCCCACAAGCCAAGATACTACAAACACTAGTAAAGCAGCTAGCATTGTGACTGCTACAGCAGCAGCACAATCTGTCCAAAAACAGCAGCAGCAGCCGTAAACTGATGTACTCGCCTCTGATGTTGGTAAGCACACTGCGACACTCCCATCAACCTCGGCCCAACCTCCCATTAAGGTCTCCTCCAACTTTGATAAGCCAAAACATCCCAAAAGTAATCTAAAACCACCAATTAAGGACATAGAACCAAATAATTCACACACACCAGTAACCCAAGTCGTAACAGTTAATACCAACAAATATCAACTTCCTAGCACTTCCAAAAAATCCAAAATTCAAGCCAACACCACTCCCCCTCCACCTACTGTTACACAATCATATGTCACTAGATTAAGAGCCAGACATGAGGCAGAAATTACCCCAATCCAATTCACCTCACCAGTCATTACCACCAAACAAGGCAGGCCTGCTATGCTTTTCAAAAGAGAGGATTACATGATTAAGTTTGCAAACAGATGTAAATTCACAGTTATAGAAAAATTTCTGAACACCATGCCAAGAATGGAGGTGATTAGGAAGAGCTTCATAGCTCAAACTGAACTCAGAGGAGGGGTGAAGATTGCACACTTCAATGCCCAGACAGTATACATAGATCTTGATAATGAATATGATCACGCCACAATATGGACTAAGCAATACATGTATATACAGGGCCAAATGATGAAATTGAAAGCATGAAATCCAGCATTCAAACCCAATGAGGACTCGCTAATAGTCCCTATATGGGTTATTATCCCAGAATTGCCATGGCATCTATACTATATGGAGATTCTAACTCCTTTGTTATCCCCTGTTGGTAAAGCCCTGTTCCTGGATCTTGCCTCATTTCAAAAGACCAGAGGCAGTGTTGCTAAGATCAAGACGCAGATTGACATCACCAGAGACTTACCTACACATGTATAGCTAGGATATGATGATGATGTCAATGGAGAAGGTCAATGGCTTCAGATTCAATATGACAACCTCCCACAGTATTGCCCATACTGCAGGCATCAGGGTCACTCGCCTCAAACTTGTCAACTTAAGCTGAAAGAGGGAGAAAACCAAAGAAGAAACGAGTATTCACCAGCTACAGAGAAAGCTTTACTAGCCACAACTCCAAGTCACACCAAAGATAACCAGCACAGGGGTCAACAGAAACCAAAATGCAAAACTCGAATGTAAATGAATCAGCAAGAGAACAAAACAGTAACCAAAAAGCTAAGGAATATCAAAAGAGCAAGGATCACCAAAATCAAGGGGTAACTCCATCAAATAATGAATGGCAAACATAGAAAAAGAAGCACTTTAAAGGTAACTCGCAAGCCAACAAGAAGCAACAGCAGATATACATGCCAAAACAAAATATAATGCAACTTGTTGATGCTGCAACCACACAGGAAGCTATCAGAGCTACACGGTCAGGTATACCTTCTACTTCTCATCAGGTAACTTTAGAAGCATTAAATTATATTCATAACTCTGAAAATACCAACACTGTATCCCATTCCCATGACCTCCCTACTATATCTGTTGTTAATGAAGTTGATGGAGGAAAGGAGAAATGTCAGGACAAAACTAGTTTTTTGCAGGATGGGGTACCTACGGCGGTTGGGATTCCTCATGTTTTGCATGAGTGTGCTAGAGCACAATTGATAGACCATAGGATGGACCCCCTCAAGCCTCATACAGCTACTGCAATGGAAGAAGAGACTTGTGAAATAACCAGCTCAGAGGAATACCAAATTGATCAGCAGGAAGATGCAATAAAAAGACTCCTAAAAGGGAAAGCCCCTATAGTGTCAGATTTCAGCATACAATCCCCTAAATCCAAAAATAAGCCAAGCCAGAAAAAGAGAAAAGCCATGAGAAAACAGTCTACAGGAATCTCTATTAATGAACCTACAACAGAACAGCACCTTCAGGAATCTACCACTCCATACTAAAGCCCAACTGCCAACTTGAAATGGAATCCTGATATTGATACTTCCAACAAATCACAGACATATAGAGACTTTGTGCCAGATCCCTCTCTTTCACAACTTCTATTACATACCAATGAGCAGGATAGGCAGGAGAAACACACTGCTCTAATATCTGCTCCACTAGAAGAGTTCCCCCTAAAATACTCTTCACAACATGATGAATATAGACCTATTCTCTCAGAGGATGAGATGAGTGGAGGCTTTAAGGAAGAAGCTGGACTCAGGGATGCCACAGAAGAGTACCAGCATTGTGATCTCCTTGAAGCAGCCATTAATGGGGAACATTATCAAAATGACATCATTCAAAACCAGGGGTTATCTCCTAGAACATATAACCCATCACCAAGGATCACAAGAAAAATGGCTGCTAGAAAAAGCACTGTCCCACCAAAATCCAACCCCCCTCCCCTCCATGTTTTAATGACCAGTACACTTATATGGAATGTCAGAGGTATTAGAACCTCCGGAGCCATTGAGAGACTCAAAACTTTAAAACAGATCCATAATCTATCCCTCATAGCTATTCTAGAACCATTCCTAGACTCTTCACATATCACCCAATACCAAAACCAACTCTCTATGCATCATGTAGCCTCCAACATCAATGACAAGATATGGATTTTCTGAGATAAGGACTTTTCTAGTACTATCACAGATCAAGACGACAGCAAGTCACAATTAAATTAAAGCACGCAGAAGCCCCTGAAATCTTTCACCTCACACTCATCTATGCTAAATGCAAACCTCCTTTGAGGAGACCACTGTGGGAAACCCTAAGAAACAAAGCACAGAACTCTAATTCACCATGGTGTGTCATAGGGGATTTCAATGTGATTGCATCAATTGAAGAAAAGATAGGGGGTATCCCATACCAACTCAAAAAATTTTGAGCATGATTGAGGATTGTGGACTCACAGACCTTGGATACTATGGACCTAGATACACTTGGTCTAATGGCAGAGGCCCCTGTTCAATTGTCTGGAAAAGACTGGATAGGGGATTGGCCAATGACAACTGGCTTGCAACATACCTTGCCACTACCATTACACATCTGGCATCCACAGGATCAGATCACTGCCTCTTCTAATGGAAATCAATGTCAGACAGGATAATGCCATTAAGTATTTTAAATTCCTAAACTGCTGGACAGAAAATGCAACCTTCATGCCATTGGTACAGCAGGTTTGGAATACCCCAATCACAGGAAATGCAATGTGGATTTTCCATCAAAAAATAAAAACTCTTTGCAAAGAATTATCCAAATGGTCCAAACAAGAATATGGGGATATTTTCCAGAAAGTCAAAGAATTTGAAGAGAAAGTCAGAAAAGCAGAAGAGACCTGGGCACGATCTAACAAAGAATCAGATAGAACACTAGCCCACGAACTCAATGCTCAATATGTCAAATATTTGAAAATTGAAGAGGCTGTCCTGAAGCAAAAAATAAAACTACAATGGTTCAAGGATGGAGATGCCAACACCAAATACTTCCATAGCCTGATCAGAGGCAGAAGAAGAAAGCTGTATATCCACAAAATCAAAAATGAAGATAATGACTGGATATATGGTGATGAAGAAATAGGTGAAGCTGCATGCGATCATTTCCACAACTTATTCACTGACCATGGTGGAGTCATCAGGGAAGATCTTTTATCTTACATTCCTACACTGATTACAGAAGAAGATAATCACCAACTTAACAAAGATCCTACAATGGAAGAGATCAGAGAAACTGTTTTCTCAATGAACCCATCCAGTGCTGCAGGTCCAGATGGCCGCAATGGAAAGTTCTTCTAGCATTGTTGGGATCTCATCCATTTTGATCTCTTCAATGTGGTGAAGGCATTCTTCTATGGCCAATCAATGCCTAGGTACATGACACAACCATGCTTGGTGCTGATACCTAAAGTGGAATTCCCTAACACTTTGTCAGAATTTAGAACTATAAGTTTGAGTATTTCATCAATAAGATTATTTCCAAGATTATCTCTATAATAATTGCACCTATTCTTCCCAATATCATCTCCCCAAATCAAACTGGCTTTATCAAAGGCAGAAGTATCTCTGAAAATATTATGCTTGCACAAGAGATTGTCCAGGGAATCAAGAAGCCAAACATAGGCGCTAATGTAGTGATCAAATTGGAGATGGCAAAGGCTTATGACAGAGTATCTTAGTCCTTTACATGTATAATGATGAGAAGAATGGGTTTTAGTGAAAGAATCATTGACATGGTAAATGTCCAATAACTGGTACTCTGTTATAGTCAATGGCACAAGATTTGGCTTCTTTCACTCCACTAGAGGTCTAAAATAATGGGACCCTTTGGCACCCTCACTTTTCATTTTGGGAGCTGAATTACTGTCTAGGATGCTCAACAGTCTCACACATGATCAATTTTTTAATGGCTTTTATATGGAAAAGAGAGGACCTCAAATCACACACCTGAGTTTCGCAGATGATGTGATCATTTTCACCTCAGGCTGCAGAACTTCTTTAAAGAAGATCATGAAGGCTCTTCAGGATTATGAGTAGACATCTGGGCAACAAATTAACAAAAACAAAAGTCACTTTGTGACTGCCCCCTCTGCCTTCCAATACACTACCAGGAGAATTCAACAGGTCACAGGCTTTACCAAAAAGGAATCCCCTCTAACCTACTTAGGCTGCCCCCTATACATTGGTAGGAAAAGGATTATGCACTTCAATAGTATCATCTCTAAAGTTGTAAGTAGGATAAGAGGTTGGCATGGAAGATTACTATCTTATGGAGGTCGATTGACCTTAATCAAGCATGTCCTGCAATCACTCCCTATTCACTTGTTGTCAGCAGTCACACCCCCAAAAACTGTCCTTAAACAGATAGAGAAACTGGCAGCTAACTTTTTGTGGGGGATGAACAAAGAAAAGAACAAATACCATAGGGCTTCATGGCACACACTATCATACCCACTGGAAGAAGGGGGCATTGGACTGAGACCTATAGTGGAGATTTGTAAATCTATGGGATACAAACAATGGTGGGGATTCAGGACCAAACAGATACTATGGAGCAATTTCTTATTAGTCAAATACTGTAAGAGATCACATCCCAGACATGGAAAAGAATGATGATCAACAAAGAAACTGCTGACCATCACATTCAGTGGAGACTACACTCAGAAAATTCCAGGTTCTGGTGGGATAATTGGCTAGGTATTGGGCACTTTGCTAAATTTAGACAAGGGCAGGGCAGACCTGGCAACACCAAGGTATCACATTATTGGACAGACGGGCAATGGGATATCCAGAAACTCAGTCAAATAACATCTCAAATAGGCCCCCTATCCATAATCTCACACATTCTCCAAGTCAAAATCCATTATAACCCCCTCATTAATGACACACCAATATGGCAACCTTCTGCTTCTGGGGAATTCTCTTGTGCATCAGCATGGACTGTTCTGAGAGAAAGAAACCAAGTACGGCTCACAAATAAGATAATATGGTACAAGAAAATACCCTTCAAATGGTCCTTTTGCCTATGGAGAGCATTGAGAAACAAGCTGCCCATAGATGACAGAGTCGCTAGATTTGGAGCTCCAAGTGTTAACAAGTGTGTATGCTGCGCCAAAGCAGGAAATGAAACAGTGGAGCACATACTCAACTAAGGTCAATTTGCCCAAGTCATATGGAAACACATCAATGCACCAGTTGGGATTCAAAATCACAGACAGTCCCTAACAATGAAGTTGATGAACTGGTGGCTGCAAAAAAGAGAGAATGAGGTGCAGAAATTGGTCTTAGACACACTACCAATCATTATATGCTGGAATCTGTGGAAAAACAGATGTGCAGCCAAATATGGGGGAAAATCATCAACAGTCACCAGAGCACTGTACTCAATCACATCCGATCTACTTCTGTTGCTCAGAACATCTTATGCTAACATCAAATGGCCTGTCACATGGCTAGAAATTTACATAGCTATAGAGAATTTACAGCATCACACCATTGTGCAGCAAGTAGTTTGGTTGAAGCCAACAGCTGGGTATGTCAAAATCAACTCAGATGGCAGTGCTCTAGGCAACCTAGGGAAAATAGGAGCAGGGGTCATCATAAGGGACCAACAAGGTAATTTCATCCATGCTATTTCAAGTCATTGGGAGAGGGAACTAATAATTTAGCAGAAACTCAAGCGGTACTCATTGGCATCAACTGGTGTATGTAAAATGGTTACACCAAACTTTATCTGGAAACAAACTCTAAGCTGCTTATCCAATGGATAACAGGACAGTCTAAACCACCATGGACCTTAGATATGATAATACAGGAAATCAAACATTTGAGCTAACATTGTGAAGGCTTTAAGTGCACTCATACTCTGAGAGAAGCCAATGGTCCAGCTGATACCCTATCCAAATTGAGCCATGACTCCAACTTCCTAAGATATTATAATAGCCAAAGGGACCTGCCTGCACTCATAAGGGGACAGATTTACCTTGACAGTAAAGGCACCCCTGCATTTAGACATAGAAAGTCCAAAAGACTCAACTTCCCACCACACATGATAAACCACAATGCACCTGAATGATTAACATGTAAATATTCCTGAGGGTAGATATAGTAACTCAATATACTACAAAGCTAGGATACAGTAATATCAACACAAGCAGTAAGCTGAGCAGCAGACTTTTCTTCCATTTGACTGCTCTGCTATGAAAATCCAACGCCCACCCAACCTAGTTCAAAATCCCTTCCCCCCCCCCTCCTCCTTAACATGTCTGCTGAGTTTTGCAGGAAAATAGACCTCACAGCAGTAGTTGAGATACCAGAATTTGTCGTTGTTGCTGCTACTGGAATCTCCTCTTTTTTCTCATTAAACATCATAGAAGCAGGAGCAGACCTTTGATGTTGTTGCTGCTGCTGGAACTTGTTCTGTTTCATCACAGAAGCAGGAGCAGTAGCAATCCAACAGCAGCAGTGGAATTCTTCTACCTCACAGCAGCAGTTGAGATACCCAAATTTTGTCATTGTTCTTGCTATTGGAATCTCTACTATTTTCTCCCTAAACATCACAGAAGCAGGACCAAATCTTCGACGTTGTTGCTGCTACTGGAATTTATCACAGAAACAGTAGCAGCAGCTATCCAACAACAGTAGTGGAATCATTGCTGCTGCTATTAGTTACTCCTCTTTTTTCTCATTAAACATCACAGAAGCAGGAGCAGATCTTTGAAGTTGTTGCTGCTACTGGAATTTGTTTTAGCTTCATCACAAAAACAGGAGCAGTAGCTATCCAACAGCAGCAGTGGTTTCTTCTGTCGTTGTTGCTGCTACTGGAATCTCTTTTACTCTGCTGCTGCCCTCACATACAGCAGGGTAATAGGCAGCATCAAACACCCCCACAGCAGCAGAAAAAACCCTACTCCAGCAGTGACAGTAACAGCAGCAAGGAAACTCAAGCAGCAGTGGTAACAACCCTCAACTATACTTCCTTTATCAAAGCAAAGTTGATGATTGTTACCTTCTTATTTGATGATACATCATATGGAAGATACCTCCCTTTTTGCTAGAAATAGACCTCATCTTATACAGAGGATACTATTTTAAACTACTCCCTTAGTAGATTTAGGAACATATATATTTTTTGTATAGATCGACCTAGTTTCACTTCACAATGTTTTTGTATATATGATTGTCTGTCGATGTTATAAGATAGACAATCATTACATCACCATAGGTTTAGCCCACCACAATTACCTACGTATACTTGATTGTCAAGTCTCGATGATCAAGAATGCCCCACCTTTCATTTTGGGAGGAAAGGTCTATGCCCCCTCCATCTTTGTAACTATGATTTTATATATATATATATATATATATATATATATGAAAATTGACACTAGGCACACTGCCTAGTGAATTTGACTAAAAAAAAATAAAAAACATAGAAGGCTCAATCTGCTGACACGCTTTTCTTTGGAAAATGTTTGACGTTGATTTGACAAATTCTGACGTTACACGTTTAAGGAAGGGTCATTGTCAGATCGCACCTTCTGTGTAAAATGGAAGGTTTGCGTGTGAATGCGCATTTGATGAAAAAATATTCTAGCATACATGCATTTGAATTCTATAAATAACTGATGCTATTTCATGTTGTGTATGGTATGTTTGAATATATTAAATTTGAAAAAAAAAGTTATTATTTTTATAGTTTGTAATGTAATAGTCAAATCTTGGTATTATTTATTGATTAAAATTGTTACTTTCTGTAGATTTTAAAATGTCCATTGATCATCGTGTAAGGGTTGCACTGTATTGGGGCGATGGGATAATTTATGAAGCTGACACAGTTAGATATAATTGTAGTGCTCGTTCCATTGTGAAACTTTCACTGAATGTTGAGTATGAATGGCTAATTACGAACTTGTATATTATGATGAAAACCAACCCTAACAAGGTAACGCTTGTTTAGGTGGCCATATCATACCACACATGGTATTGCTCAATATATAAGAAATTCCTATTATTAATAGTGAGGCATTACAGGATTTTTGAAGGCACCTGAAAGACTAAGACATATGATTAATTTTGATGTACTTGAGATGTTTATTAAAACTGAATTATTGGAGGTTGTTAATCCCTCAATTATTTTTCATGAGTCATCTCTGAGTTTTATGCCATCTTTTAATCTTAATGAAACTCCAACCGAAGTTTATGTGCCATGTACTGATCTACGGAGTAGTTATTCAGAATTTCGTAATTTTACATGTTTGTTATCACAAAGTACAACACCAGAAATTGACCCAGCACCTAGTAGTTTATGGTCATGGTTGTACTACTTTTGGCACATAATTTTTCACTGAAAATTATTATTGTCATAGTTTTGGAGATGGTGCAGGTACCGGCAACGCAGCCATCATATTTGTGATTACTAAAATCTCAAAGGTTCCAATATTTTCAGATATACTTGCTCGTGTTGAAGCTGATGCTCATGTAGATGAAGGGGGTGATAATTCGGACAATGATGCCAAAAATGACGCATATAAGTCAGATGAGATTGACGACTCTGGTTCTAATCATGATGTTGGCGATAATGTACAACAGACACAACCAATTCATAGGAAGAACATTTTATTTTTATATGATATTCAGGGGCGTCAAGAGGTGTTTGTATATTCCTGCGAGTCAGAGGATGTTCGTTCCAAAGTTTGGATGGATGATGCAACTACTCTTGAGTCTGAAATATTGTTCCACACTAAGGAGAGGCTAAAAAGCGCTGTCAAATTATGGAGTTTGTGGGTATGCATGAAGTTTAAGGTATGGGAAAAAAAGAATTCTTGGACCATTCATTATAAGAGGTGGGAATTTGAATACAAGTATATGTTCAGAGGCAGAAAAACTCAAACAAATTTATGAACAACTAAAAAATACTATGGCAAGCTCACTTATTTGATAGGTGTGATCCCAGAGGATCATTATAACGTTCATTTTTCGTGTATTGAATATTAATAAGTTTAATATTTCACCCATTAAACGTCAGCTTATATATCCAATATTAAATACTAAGTTCAATACAAATACCCTACTGATAAGTTTAATAATAAGTTTAATATACCCTACTAATTCGTACGGCCTTATTAATGAGTACGTTCCATTTTCTTAATAATAGTTTTATTGCTTGCATGAATATTTTATTTGAATAATTATGGCAGAATAAGGAACTATTAAAGTAATTTGACATGAATATATTACTTGGATGTTTCTTTTTTTTGTATGAAGAATGATGAATCTCAACTTATCGACTCAAAATTGAAAATATGAAATATTCAATCCGATTAATCTAAAACAGAACTTGAAAAATCCGATCCAAATCGTTTTTATTTGGATTGGATTTGGATTGTAATTTTTCTTTTCAAAAATCAAAAATTCAAATCGAAATAATTTTCATATCTAATCCGACTATCCGAACGTTCACCCCTAATGTAAAATCTATTTTAAAGGATAAAAAATCGAATAATATTTTATTAAAGGTCTTCGTACTTTTAGTAAAAATATAAATTTAAGTAAAACGTAACAAAAAAATTTAAAAGCTTGAAACGTATATGAACTTTAGTGTTGTATATGAAAGTCAACTCGCAATTAATGAGACAACTAATATTTATTGGGATCAGCACTTCAACAGGCTATGCTTTTGTAAAAGAAAAGGAGGGAGGGGTAGGACAAAGTTCTATCTTTAGTTCAACCGTAACATGTTGGGGTAAATATTTATTTGTATCATGTGTTTATACAAATCGAATAAATATATGACATATGGTTTTATATCCAGTCTTATCACTAAATTATAATTAATAAATATATATTCTTTCTTTAATATAATACTTATTAATAATAAAATAATCTAATTTGGGGTAAATATTGAATATTGTGTAGATTTTTACTAACTTAACATGTGACGAATCATTACATAGCTGTCCGCAATAGGGATCGGTTAGGTGTCCATCATAAAGGGGATATGTGCTTTCTTTCACTTGCCAATTCCTCTCTGAATTAAATAATGAATAAAGTATTATACAATTTAACTAAATAACATAAATTATTATTTTACTTTTCAGATTATCATAACATATCTCTATAAATATAAATGTTGATTGAGTGAAATTGATTTAGTTAATCTTTCATGACCAAAAAGAAAACTTGCCTCGCCTCAATAATTTATGTGAATAATATTAACAAAAATAAATAAAATTGAGTTCTGTCTGTAAATTCGGAGATTTCGCTGTGACGACAAACACAATAATTTTTGCGACATTGGAAAGAAGAAAAATTGTGTAATTATTTGGGAATTCTAGTCAGGTTTGAAATTTCATGATGGTGTAGTTATTGACTAGTTTTGAAATTCAAATATTTTGCAGAAGCTGTACGTTTAGATAAAAATCTTTCCTGTTTGCTGGTTTAAGGCTAATGGTTTGAGAAAAAATTAATTTCGAATTCCTTTATTTGTCTCTATGCAACTTAGAGGGAGGAAATATTAAATATTAGAGTAAAACTGAAAGCAATCTGAAGTGACAGTATCGTAATAATAACTTGGAAGATAACAATCCAAGTCATTGGAAAATCTCCAAATTGAAAACGTAAAGTTTTGATTATGTCTTAATTAAATCACTTGTCCTTATTTGCTGAGTTTATAAAAGTCTTATATTATTATATTTATTGTGTTAAGTGCTTAAATTCATTTACATATTATTCGTGCCACCTCTAATTCAGATAGTTAAATTCACACACTTAAAGTCTCATTTCTCGTTATTTTAGGGGTAGTTTGGTAGGCCATATTAAGTAAAATAATCCTTGTATAAAAATTTAATCCGTCCAATACCATGTTTGGTTGGTCAATTCAATTTACTCCTACCTAATACATGGATTGGTTATACCTCATATGAGGGATTAACTAATACCAAGGAAAGCAAGGGATTACTAATCCCTGGATTAGCTATACGTGGATAAGACTTAAAATTACTAAATCGCCCCTCAAACCCTTTTCCTAAATTTCTTTATATACAGAACATACGCTATTGCTCTTTGGCTACTATTCTGCTCTTTGGCTACAGCACATATGCTAGTCTGCTCTTTGGCTACATAATCTGCTCTTTGGCTGGAATTTCTCCTCTTTGGCGGGCTGTCTCTTCTGTGGTGATGGAGAAGGTGAAGGGTTGACTGAAGAACATTTTACCATTAGCCTCCATCTATTTTCTTTTCATACAAGGTTAGAACTTTTATCAAGGTGGTCTTCTTTTTTTTCATTCTTATGCCCAAATGTTTAGAAACGGGTGTATTGAAATATTGATGTGCTTGAAAATTCAACTAGTATTCTGTATATTGGAACTTTAAGTAGTTAAAAAAATTCAGATTTTGTGCTCATATTATGTATATTGATTCTTTCCATTTTTACGAAAAATTAGGTGTTATTATGGATCTTCAACCGCTGTCGGCTACTGAATATATCATTCTTGAGGATATGTGCCAACAATTTCTTGTTGTCCTTATTTGCATTTTTACGGCTATTCATGATCATTTTCTGAGAAGATGATGTAGAAATAGGCGTGAGATTAGATACCATATGAGTGTTCGAGTTCCAAAAATTATTTCTCACTTAAGTTGTATCATAAATGATAGTGACAGTATATATATCGATAAGTTAAGAATGGATAGAAATGCCTTTCATGCTTTAGTTCTTTTAACTAAAGATATCAGAGGTTTGACTGATGGTAAATATATGTCAAGTAGTGAAAAGCTAGCAATGTTTTTAAATATCTTGGCTCATCATGAGAAGAATAGATCTATCAAGGTTGATTATATTAGATCGGGATGGAGCGTAAGTCAGGCGTTTAATGAATGCTTGGGAGCTATACTCAAACTAGCTCCATTGTTACTTGTGAATCCTAAACCGGTGCTTGAGGATGAGATTGAAGATCGATGGAAGTGGTTTAAGGTAGGTAAAATTCATTTGAGCATCTGTATAAAACTGAATTATATAGTTTTACCAAGGAAATGTTATAGTGAGATAACGCTATAATTTTTTTATAGGGTTGTTTAGGTGCACTCGATGGTACTTACATTCACATTAGAGTTCCATCTGTGAACAAACCAAGATACAGGACAAGGAAGGGAGATATAGCAACTAATGTATTGGGAGTTTGTGATAGAAATCTCAATTTTACTTATGTGTTACCTGGTTGGGAAGGATCAGCTGCCGACGGTCGTGTATTACGAGATGCTATAGTGCGACGCAATGGGTTGATAATTCCTGAGGGTATTCTATGCATATGCTTATATATTCATATTAAAACGCGAAAAGAATGATGTATTTTATTTTTTGAGAAGATAACAGTACATAAAAAGAATGATATATAAAAGTAACTAAATCTTATGTTTATATTATAGGTAATTATTATTTGTGCGATGGAGGATATACGAATGGAAAGGGTTTTCTTTCACCTTACAGAGATTATAGATATTGGTTAAGGGATTGGCAAGGTGACAATCCGCCGCCTCGATGTCGGGAAGAACTTTTCAATATGAAACATGCTAGGGCTCGTAATGTTATTGAAAGGTCGTTTGGTCTCTTGAAAGGGCGTTGGGGAATTCTTAGAAGCTCTTCGTGGTACTCAGTTAAGGTTCATAACAGGATCATAAGTGCTTGTTGTTTGATTCACAACTTTATCCGCAGAGAGATGGAAGTGGATCCTTTAGAAATGGATATGGAAGAACAAGTGGAGTATCTACACGAAAACATTAATGTTGTTGAATCTTCTGAAGAATGGACCACTTGGAGGGATGAGTTGGCTCAATCAATGTGGAATGCAAGATCTAATCAATGATGACAACTTATATTTATTTTTTGTGATAACTTATGTTTAGTTAGTTTTGACTTTTAAGATGTGCATTTTATCAGGAGTTAGAATGACTGTTTTGTTTCAGTGATCCCAAGCTAGTTAATTGGGAATATTGGTTCTTTTTTGTACTTAAAACTTTTAGAATATGCTATTATGAAAATTGTTAGTTTGCTTAATATGGTTGATTATGTTGCCTCGAAGAAAGTTCAAGTATGATCTTAAAGTAGTGTAAAGTTAATTCTGCTATCAATGGGTGCTATATGCTTTTATGTATGAAGTATCTTTCTTTTTTCTTTTCAATATGCAGTTTATAACTTCTGAAAGTTGCTAAAATTTCTTTTCAATATGTAGTTTCTTCTTATTTTTTCCTGATTTTTTTTTATAATCTATTCCATATGAATTTAAAGGCAAAATGAATAGTCAAACATCTTCAAACAATGCGCCAAAAAGATCAAGCAATCCAACTCATTCGACTCGAAGGACATGGACTCCACAAGAAGAACGGACTCTTATAGATGGGTTAAAAGAGTTGTGTGCTAATGGTTGGAGATATGATAATGGAACCTTTAGGCCGGGATACCTGAAGGAGTTAGAATGCTATTTACGCAAACGTCATCCTGAAAGCGAATTGAAAGGTGATCCACATGCCATATCTAAAATAAGATATTGGAAGAAATGTTATGCAAGTATAGCTACACTAAAGAGTCGAAGTGGTTTGGGATTTCAATATAGCGATGGGGCTATAATAGTTGATGATCCAAAATTTTGGGATGACTTCTTAAAGGTAATTAATACTTTATTTAAAGATATTAGAGTTTCATTACTTCATACATGTGTTTTCATGAATGAGTTAGTTAACTAACTGAGTAATATTGCATTGCTCTATTTTCTTTTGTGATTATTTTCTAGACTGATCCAGGTGCTAAAAAAATGAATACCAAGAAATGGCCGATGTTTGAGGATTGGGAGGAAATCTTTGGCAAGGATAGAGCAACCGGAGAGTTCGCAGAAGGACCACTAGATGCTGTTGAGGAAATTC
>MCJB01048020.1:30325-76746 GCA_002018475.1 Nicotiana obtusifolia
GGTATGATGGAGGTTATGAAACAATTTACCGAAAGTCAAGACAAACGAATGGGTGCCTTAATTGACAAGATTGGGGATCGTGACCAATCCAATCTTCGTGGTCAAATTTATTCCATCATTGAATCCCCTATATTTGAGTTGTACTCCCCAGCACAACGCATCAAAGCACAATTGGTTCTTTGTGATGATGTCAAAAAGATGGAACTGTTTATACGCATGGGTGAACTTGAGCGTCAGACTATGATGTTTATGATCGTCAATGATGAACTTTAAAGAATGGTAGACTTGTGTATACAGGTGGTGGCTCTATTTTAATTATTTTTGCTTAACTGAACACCTTCAATGGTTTGACTGTACGTGATTTTTTGATACCTCAGATGATGTCCTACCTTGAATATGACTGGTGTAAGACGGACAAGAGGATAATAGTTATTGTGTAACTAGTATCTATGGAAAAACTTGAATGTAGTGTCATTTGTGATAAACTCAAATGATGTATGTAAATGTAATTGTTTGGCTTGTAAATATATCTTTTGCTAATGTACTTATTAAGATCTTTTACTATTCGAGTGAAATTTGGTATTCTATTGTTTTTAATGATGTGAAATTTGATATATGCTCAGTTGTATGGATTGACCGTAAGTTAGCTCATTGTGGTCCTCTTTTTTACTACACTTGCAAATGGTTTTTTTTTATTTTAAGCAAATACCTCTGAGAAGATTGCTTAGAGATTATATATATATATATATTAAAAATAAAATAATACAAAGTTTACAAAATGTCATGAATTTAAAATATGCGACTAATTCTAAATGTACAGCAAAAACTATGTGTTACAATCCAGCAAATTCTAATTCTAAATGGCAGTCGTGAATCTCCATATTCCTTCATGTTGCATTGTTGGTTATGTACTATTGCTTATTGTCATGGTCGCATATTGCACCATCGAAGTATGGTGTTGCTATGTGAGCTGGCTTTGTTCAGTGAACAGTTGGAATTGTGTGAATGCTCATTAACAACAGCTGGTCGACCTTGCTTGGTTCAGTTGAGGTCGATGTGAAGTGTGTTTGAACTTGCTGACTTTGACAAATGATGATCTCGATTGGTGATTCCACCCTCGATAATATCTTATCGATTTCTGGAGTCGATTGCAGTATCGATTTCAATAAGGAATTGACAACTACCAGCAGTGTTGAGAATGTAGTAGATCATATTTCCAATTGAAGTATCGATAGAATATACATTGACTTTCAGGTTCCAACTTCGAATTTGCAGAATTCGACCTCGAACAAACACATGTTTCAACCTACAATTAATTATTCCTTGCTCTTGATGACATTGTAAGCAATAACTTGCTGTGTTAAGCTCTGTGATTTCGAACCAGATGATGAATCAAAACCAACTGTTCAAATGCTCAGTCTTGTAGAAGCTCGTTTGAAGCTACTGTGATGAGCAAAGCAGTCCAAATATAGGATTGTGTAGAACCATGCACCAACTGGCCCTCGGGGATTTAAGTTAACAAAAAGAGTAGTAGTCAGTTCAACGTTCATCATTGCTGTCTTAGCTAAAGTAACATTTTGCAACTTGTTCATTCAAAGGAAAGTTTTCACTTACCATGCTGGTGATCTCTTCTTTTCCCCTTCTCTTGGAATTTCTCCACTGTATCTATCACTGTTGATTTCATACTTGTAAGTTGGTGCAAAGTTAATCAACCCTTCCTTCCAACCAGCAAAGACATGTCCATTTCGGAGTTCTTTGCTTAACTGTCCATATGATGAAATACTGTTAAACTTATTGTTACTGGAATTTTGCATAAAAATCAAACTAAGGAGAAACTGTCAAAGATGCTGTAGTATGACTACTACCACCCAGCAGAAGTAAAAGGTGAATGATTTCCCTTCTGAAAGACGGGCTAACTTAATAGAGGAAAAAACCTATAGTTTGAAAGATTTTTATTTACGACTCACCTGATCACTATTGAGAAGTTCATCCCATTGCTTATCGGCAATAAGCTTCCGTACCTCAGCATCCACCATACTGATTCGATAATTCAAATCTCTAAAGATGAAATACTGAAATGGTCATTGATTCACTCTAATCAGAATTACGCCTTTGCTCAGCTCCATCCTTTTGACCAGATGACAAATAAGAACAACCAAAGCATAGCCGTGACTGGAAAAGTGACATGCTTACAGAAACAGATCCCTGCATAGCACCATCGATTAGTCAGTTGTTATTTTTATCAAAGGCAGTAGCTTTGATTGGCTTATGAATCATTGAGATTTATCAATTTCAACAAGAAGTGTCAACAGATATATACATATATATATATATATATATATATATATATATATATGTATAAAGAAATGTTGAGGGAGTAAAGTCCTATAAAGTTAATTCTACTTTCTAACGATTTAGTCGATCCAGATCTTGATCAACGATGTTGAAGTTAGTGCAGATTACAACGATAAAGCATTTGAAGACAGAAAAACTGCTCAATTTTGCATCGCTAAAACACGAACAAATTTGAGAGAATCAAATGCTGTAATCCTACAAATTCTCCTCGATCCAGTTTTAACAGAAACACCGCGATGACAAATCACTGCGATCCTGCTACTCTTGCAATTGTGCTATCTGAACAATTTCCTGCGATCCAGATTCAATAACACGTTCAAGACACTGCTTTTCACGATCCAGTTTGAAAAACACAACGATGAACTGCTGCGATTCAAGAAACTCAACTTGCTTCGCAAATCCACGATCTTCTGCAAACTTGCTAGTCAACTGAATTACGAACAAAAAAGCGTCAAAGAGCTGTTTGAATTTGCTGTGAATCTGCTTCTCAATTAAAAAGAATTAAAAGTGCAGAATCTGCTTCTCATAATTAAAAGTGCTAAATTATGAGACTGGTCCACAGCATTTTCTTCGGGGAACAATGGCTGCAAAAAGATAATGGGAAAAAATGGTATAGAAATTGGAATAGTGCACCATAAGAGACTGAAAAGATTCCTCGGACTAGATATAAGCAATAGAAGTCTAAATCACTATAAACCTGGCCCAGAAGAAGCTCGGCAAGGTCACAACTAGCTGACCAGATATCAATTGAAGTAGTATACTCTGTTGCAGCAAATATGAGTTCAGGAGCCCGATAAAACAGCGAGCAGATGTATGAGATGTTGGCTTCTCTTTTCACATGAAA
Source organism: Nicotiana obtusifolia (assembly GCA_002018475.1). NCBI lineage: Eukaryota > Viridiplantae > Streptophyta > Magnoliopsida > Solanales > Solanaceae > Nicotiana > Nicotiana obtusifolia. The sequence continues at coordinate 33,525 of MCJB01048020.1, forward strand.
AAAATTGTACTTCCGTAATTAGATAAACCAACCACAACCTCAAAATCGAGTAATTCTCAGACAAAGTCGACGAGCTTTCTGAAAATACGTAGTCTATGACATAAGCTTACAAAAGCTAATTAGAAGTAATGAATTCATACAGTCAGACTTTGATTGTTGCACACTGATAAGCAAGACTTAGCAGAAGCTCGTGCAAGTCTGGTTTTCCATATGAAAAATTTGACGACAATAGCTTGATGTAAACCTTCTTCTGTTGTAAATTCATTAACCTCATCCATGATGAATTCAATCGTTGGTTCACCATGAACGAGCGTAACAGGGAGCAATTCTGTTTTTGAAGAGGTTGCAGTAGCTTGTTTCGGATTAAGTTGCGCGGCATATGAATGCTTTGGATAACCTGTTTCGGTTATTTTTTGAGTTGGCTCACCCGCTGCCAACATCTGAGGAGCAACATTATCATGTAATTGGGCTGCTGAGGTGGTTTTGACATTTTGTCGAACACCCGGCGTGCTCGACTTTGCAGCAACCCCTCTTGTTAATGTTGTGGAGATTTCCTCAATGAGAATTTGTTTTGATGGTCGGGAAACAATATTCTCAATAGCAGGAAATGATTGGCATCGATTTTGAGCCAATTGGTTTACCTGAGCTCGATGTGCGAAACTGCTCTGTTCTTCGTAATTCTTGGCAGAATTTGCTGCTTGTTGTTACTCAGCTTCTGTTTGTTTGTTGTTAGGATGTGCGCCTGATGTCTGAGGATCAGAAATTGTACCAGGAACGAACCGTGAACATGTTGACTCGCTGATGTGACGAACTGCTACAGTTGTTGCGTTTTTGTTTTGTTGATTTGGAGCAATTTCGTGTATGTTTGGGATGATGTTTGGATGGTTGTACGCGCCTTTGGTAGACGAACCTTTGGGTATGTTTATTTTGTTCTCCCACAGCAAATAGCTGGGGAGAGGCGTTGGCAGCCATGGATGCTCAATTTGCCATTTCTGTCGCCAATAGCAGGAGGGAGAAGAGAGCTTTTTAGTAGCTAACTCAATTAAATGAAATAGAAAATCCCACAAATATTCAAGGGTATAATTGTAAAGAATATTTTGTATAGTTTTAAACCAAATACAAATTTGGATTATACATTGCATAATTAATTTTTAATACAATGAACCAAACACTTGATAAAAAATAATCCCATCACTACCATCCTTGCATTACTAATCCCTGCATTACTTGTCTTCGTACCAAACGACCCCTGAGTCTATTATTTAGGACCCACAGTAACTGTTCTAACGGTTGCAATAGACCGCCTATAGCAACGATGATTTGACTGCTGCTAAAAAAACATTACCGTTGGCCTTATTTTCTAGTAGTGTAATTACAAGATATAAAGCTTGTAACTTTACATAGTAATACTATAATCTATATTGATAAAGGTCAATTCAAGTTAATAAGATGTTTGTCATGTGTTTGTAATATATTATCTTGTATTTTGTTGTAAAATAAATTATTTACTAACATGAATCTTGAGTAGTGTAATTGAAGTTTAAAGTATTTCTGCGCTCTTTCCATTTTTAAACAAGAAGATTTTTGTATTTCTCGCAAATCTTAATATTGTCTAAACGAAAGTATTATTGTGTATCTCATTATTAATAATATTTGGGCCTTAAAATTTTGGGATCTAAAACAAAGACTTTACTAGCGTTCCCTTAAACTATTTATGAAGCTCCATGTACCAACTGTTGAGACGTCTTTGCAGTTTACGGGTGTTATGGCATGTATTATAGAATCTACAACCAAGTAGCATCTTCATAGACACAGAATTATAAGATCAAGATTTGTGATTTTGGACTTGGCAGATCACAGGAATCTGATATTCTTGAAATTATATATATATGAATAAAGAATTCAACCAATTTTTCATTTTATTTTATTACGAAATTGTTAGCACTTATCCTTCTAATCAAGTGAGAGTCTTATTTCAGATACTAATGAGGCATGGTTAATGACTATCACAATCTTAAAAATCTAGTTCAATTTCCAAATTAACTAGCCAGAAACACAAACGAAAAGAGACCTTGTCTTAATTTTTCCCTTTTCTTATTTTCAATATATAATTTGGCCCGAAAATAATCTTTTTGCCCAAAACTTGATTCCTATTTTTCTATTCAGCTTTAAAAAAAAAAAAAAAACTTCGAAAACCTTATTCGTCTCTAAAATTAATTAGCCGTTTTTAAATATTAATAATATAAAGGACAAAATAAAGACTTCACAGTTTAATTAAAGCCACTTAAATAAATACAAAGAGAGTAGCGCTCATATCAGCCAACGCAATATTTAGATTGAACTTCTAGTCAAAATCATTTCTAGCCCCACAAGTATGAAGTAACAACATCACACTAAGTAAAATTGATGGCTGATTCTTCATAATTCGAAAAAGAAAAAAAGAAGGAAGACTTTTTAGTATTATGTAAACAAGACAACAAAGGCAAAACAGAAAGAGCCAAGAGAGAACCCATGGTATTTCAGGTGCTTTCACACACAAAAGAGTAGGCTGGACTACTGGTACTGGTGTGGTGCTCCGCCGCGGTTTTAGCGGGCCAAGGACGAACAGTACTGACCCACCAGCTTACATGTGTTGTCGCAGCTAATACCCTACAAACAAACAGGAAATTACAACCAAGGACCTTGAAAATGACTATAATTTTAATTTTTTGACTCCCACTTATTTGGAAAAATCTTTAACGTCAAAAGTTCAAAGTGTAATCCATAGGAAAAGCGAATGACAATACTTATTAAATTTGAAATTCTACCCATAAATCAAGAGGGGTAAAAACTATCAAAATTGGCACCAGAGTGTCCTATTTATCCCTATCCAAGTTGTGGGATATGAGTTCAAGTGAACCCATACTCCACTCCCTAAACTATGTATAATAATGTTATATTTTTTTAAAATTACTTAAATATATGTGCATGAACCCATGCTCAAAGACTATTATGGTGCAATTATTATTGGGTGCACCTTTACAAATAAAATTGGCAGTTCAAATCCCACTCTTAACGGTCATATTTTTGGCACGAGGTATAGATATAAATGTGTGAAAATTACTAAAATCTCAAAAAGAATATAATTTTGAATCGATATTTTAAAAGTATAATGAGTAATGATAAGAGACTAAAGTTAAGTTAAACCAATCAAATATAAATTCTAGATTCACTTCTTTATAATAATATGCTCATCTTTGCAATAATACATTCATCGTCTTGAAATTCTGGGATCGGCTCTGATTTGTGCAAATCACCCACAAACGAATTGATGCTGATGCCCATCCAAATTGAATCGGACGAGAGGTTGCGTCTTTTCTATTCGCACACGTTACCTTTGTGGATCCATGATGTCGCGCACAATATATTCTCAGAATATATTATTCTACTCCCTTCAATGTTTCTTCTTCTTCTTTCTGTTATTTTTTATAATTTTTTTAGAACATAATTCCGGTACATTTTCTCAACAAGGGATAGGCAAGTTTAGTCTAAGTGCGAGATGGTTAAAGCGAGTTGAATCAATGAATAAGTTTGGTTATTGCGGCTCAGAAAAAAGTTAGAATTTTTCAGCAAGAAATTTTCACAAAAAGGTTATGTTAGATTGTTCTCCACTCCATATTTTCTCAGCTTTCCCAAAAATTACTTTGTTGGTACTAATAAAAGTGAAAATACGCATGGGAAATCTGGTTTGCATAACCTTGCATTTTCTATAAATAGTATAATTTTTTATTAATGATGTGAAGGAAACTTTTTGTTCTTATACCGGGCTAAGTTCACCTTTTCCAGCACTTGCACTTTAATTTGTCCTTGAACTAAGGTGATTTATAGTCATTAATCCACCTTTCTGAATTACTATTTCAGCTGTCTCATTATTTTCCAACGACGGCTAACCTACCTTTCTTTTCAAGCCGTTCTCTTTGAAAAAAAAAAAAAAAGTTATGTTTCCGTATACAATGGATCGTATTCTAATTTCTTTTTCATATTGTTCTATTCTCTTAATATTTGATCCTAAGCAAAATGGTTTTTGATTTATCAAAATGTGTGTGGTCTGATAAATAATATTTCTCGAAGAATTGTGTAAGATGAAGTAATTTGTGGCGTTTGATTGCCAGGTAGTATTATCCACGGAAATAATTTACAAGGGAAAATGACTTCCTTTACTTTTGGCGGAAGGCATTTAATTTCACAATTATTTGAATTCTTAACATTATCATCAATCTTTAATACTCAAAAATTTCATGAGAACGCAATCCGAATATATTTGCTAACACTATTAACAAACTTTAATAAATGTTACCTCAGAAAAATATTTTTAACTTTCCAATCAAACATCGTGAAAGATTTTTTTTATTTTTTGTTTATTTTGCATACCAAACATACATAGTTCGCTTTTGATAAAGGATTTAGTAGATCTTTTTTTTCATGTTCTTAAACGTGCAGGATTACGACAATTCTGACTAATTCTCCTTAGTTTCCTTTTTGAATTTTTCAAAAGAAAAGAACAAAAAGTTGATTAGACGATCAATGATCAAGGAATCGATTTCCAGATTCAATGAAAGAGGATAATAATTTGTTTCTCAGTTTAGACGCATTATTTTCTATCCTTCTCATCCTATTTACATAACGACAAGCACCTGAGAATTTGGAAATAAATATTCTTAAAGGATATAGATATACAAGGCTTTAGCTCACCATCTTTTAAACTTGGGGATAAGACTACAAGTTTAAAAGGCTATTAATAATTCGTGGGACCTTAATTTTATGAAATTTTCTTAAAGCAAAACTCAAACTCATTTGTGAACAAGTCTAAGATTAGAAAAAGGTCTTAATCTAATATAGGTTTATTAGATCCCATTTGGGCCTCAATTTGTTCCTGTATTCCACAACATTCTGGCACCACCATATATAGCCTAATGACGTCTTAAATAGTTGTTTCTTTGTCTAGTCTTTACTTTAATTATTAATCACATCGATCACTTCATTGCCTTGCCACTCTACGGAATATTTGTCTTCAATGTATCAACTTCAATGATAGATGCAGTTTGTATATTATTGTTTCAAATGTCTTGCTGTATAAACCGTAAGTTCTTGTAAAGTATAAGACCAAGAACTTAAGATAAACAAAACTCGAAATTTTTACAATGGAATTCTGCTTTAGCATTGATAACGTCACGATCCAACTGTAGGAGTCTATTCAAATCCTTGCTCGCAATCATTCTTATATATGGACTCATATATCAACTTGTAAACTCGACTTGTAGCTCATATTTCAATCTCATAATTAAATAATTAATTCATCTGGCATAGCTCATATCAACTCAACTTGCTATATCTTCCTCTGAAGTCCTTCTAAAGCATAGAAGCAATATTGTTTATTTGATTCATTTATATAGAAACATAGTTCAAAAAATGGTTCAATTTAATGTATAACAAATATTAACTCAAATTTGCCAATAGCAAGATAGATGACATGTATAGTTGCAAGATAACTTTAAGCTCATGCTATAACAGAATGTACGTAAGTACTAGCTAGTATGGTAGGTGTTAATGTACAAATGTATTAACCAGATATTAAGTTAGTATTGTTACGTTGTTAACCATATAAAAGAAATAGGATATTTTATAAATCTTTTTTCTAATATTTCTGAAATAGCATTAATATTATCACCGACCTTTTCAGTAAGTCTTAGACTGACCAAGTCCATCCTAAAAAAGGACTTTTCAACGTGCCGAAAGCTAGCCCGTTGTATATCCCAACTTAACATAAAGATGGATAGCACTATACATTTCTTCTTCCTCTCGTTTGACAGTAGATATTGTGAAAAGCATTAGACTATTTCTTTTCCCCCTAGTTGGCTTACATTGAGATTATGCTTTCTGCACGTCATCTTTTGGCAAACCCCTAGTTGAACTCAAAGGTCAAGAAAGCTGATTTATATTTCTAAGACACAGAGTAAATTAAACTGATAATCTATACAGTAATTAATAAGGAATCTGCTTCTTTCAGATGCCAACAAAAGAGCAAAGAAGCAGCTTCCCAGAATTTGAGGCTCCCGACTTCAGGACTTTTTCAGTAGTCTATAAGGAATTATTCTTGCTAATACTGTATTAGCTTAAACAATTCATAATTCTCATCAAAATCACACGGTGTTCCAGAAATCCGTTGCAAATTCGTATATTATATGTACGTGTGTGTCTGTGTGTAGAGTTCCCACATGCATGCAGGTTTTAGTTCTAAGCTTTGGCCGCACTTTGCGCTAATAACACATGCTATTAGGGTGTAACAAAATTCTTACAGTAAGGTTTGTTTTAATTTGGTGCTTTCTTAGATGATGAGTTGTACTACTTATTACTAGGACATGCTAGCTAGGTACAATTTAAGAATTTTATGAGAAAGACATAGCCAAGACTCGGAAATAAAAGGTTATGGATATTATTAAATAATTTGTAACTCTATCCATTGAATACCCAAACCTAAATCTACTTAACGAGGATGAGAACGATTATATTTAACCCTTGGAGACGTTTAAGAGTCATTTTCTTTTCTCACTGTGGAAAATGTAATTAAATAAATAAGATATATATTCTCTTTAATAACTTAAACTTTTAAATGATATAGACGCACACTTCAACATATTAACAGAACACAGAGATCATGGACTGATAATCCGGCTAAACTTTTCGGGGAAGCGGCAACTTAATTTTGAAGTGTTCAATTAATTCTACAAGTCCCTCGGTTATTACATGCTCATGTACAAACAATATTAAAATTCAACTTGAAAACTTTCCTGAGTCTTAACCATAACATACATTATCGATGTAGCCCCAGCACCTAGTTGGCGGGATAAAGTGGACGTGTCACTGCAGTTCTATAAATATTTCAGAAAACTAGAATCTCGTACTCTTAGAAATGGTTTTCACATTTTTATATAATGACGTGACAAAAAGAACAACATTTTTTATAATTAATTTCATATGTCATAATATACGTAATCACCAAAAAAGAAAAAAGAAAAGTGGTTCAAATAAAGCTGAAGTTTTCCAAGAATATTATATGTCATCATAATTCGTAAATATCTCAAGAAATAATTTCTTTCTCAATACATATTAGTTTTCCATAGTGCCAACAAATTAAAATCAAAAGGAAGAAGTATCATAAATATCTCATACCCATTAACGTAACAAGTGTCGCATTTGTTTTCTTCCTATTCATGCGTCCCCAATACGAAAAAGTTAAAAGTAAAAATAGATCTCCAAAAATACTAGAATTTGTAACAAGGTGAAACTGTTTATACAATATAATGATTTCATTAAATAAAATTTTGAAAAACAAAAGTGAAGTAGCTTGTGGACTTAAACTCACTAAACATAAAATAGACAAAACAAAAATTCTATTTACATCAAAAAATATCAAGATACCCTAAACAATTTGTTTTACTTTTTATTTTTATTTTGTTATTTGTCGTGCAAAATAGATGGTGACCACAAATCAGAGAGTACGAATTTTATCAATAATTATATGGGGAAAGGACATGAGTTGCCGAAGCACAACTTCCCATAAACGCCATGAAATTGCTATGAGACTGAGGAGTGATTTTTCAGAAAAGAATCCAGTCAATCCACGACTTTCTTCAAGCTGTTTGCGTGTACTTTCGTCATAGAAAATCAAAAAGGGAATCATACCTATTATTGCATTAAAGTATTAACTCCTAAGTCAAGTTGCATGTTATTCTCTAATCACTTGTTAAACACATCTTCTAACTCTAATCAGCTAAAACCATTTTTAATGATACATTCGAAGTATTTGCCAGTTGGGTTTTGATTTTATCCTTCAAATTGTGTCCCTTAATTAAATACTAATTAAATAAATGTGAAAGGAATGAAAGAAACAATAAATTAACGTAAACTCGAGAGCAAATGAGCCAAATAAATATTCCGTTGGAAAGGGCAATCGAGGAAGAGCAAAAAACATGAAACCCTAGAGAGAATGTCTTGTTAGACAAGAGAATTTCATTTAATTAGTTAAAATAAACGTAAAGAATGTTTTATTGATTTAATTAGGTAATTAATAAGATAATTTTTTCATAGAAGAGAGAGAGGAGAGGACAGGAGTCTTGGGAAAGTAAGAAGGAAACAGAGACACCATCGTAGAAGATAAAGAGTACTCTGTTTCTGTTGATTAGTCACATGGATTCCTCTGCTTCAACTGATATATATTCCAAAAACCAACCTGAACCACCACATACTATTTCCTATTTCCTATCTTCTGTTTTGAGTTTAAATTGTTTGTGTTAGTCTATCAAATAAATTAACTTACAACAGCTAGCGGATAAATCTCTTTGCCAAAATTATACGGTAATCAGTGTTTTAAAAGGCGTTTTCGTTTTCGGGGCGAATTTTAGGGCGAGGCATCCAAGTTACTTATGTTTGTAAGTAGCGTACAATAAATTGTTTTTACTAGCTTTTTGAGGGGATACTGTTTTTTAAATTTTTATGCAATTTTATCTATTTATAAATATTTACTGTAATTATATTATTTTATAAAATATTAAAAATTAAATATCTATGAGGCTTACGTCTCGTTGAGGCATATGTAAAACGCTTCGCCTTACGTCCACGTCTTTTAAAACACTGATGGTAACTTCAGAAACAGAGTGAAAATGTGTTACAATTAATTAAATTACACTAATAACAGGGTAGCCTCAGAGGTGAAACCAGAATTTAAAGTTTATAGGTTCTGAATTTGCCATAGAACATATAATTCGTCTTAGTTACTGGGTTTACAATTAAATATTTATATATTTATTTAATAAATTTCCAAGTAAAAATACAATGAGTAAGCAAAAGTGATTGGGTTCAGCCGAACCCGTATACTATATGCTAGCTCCGCGTCTGGGCAACCTAGTGCATACTCGCGTTCACGCAGGATCTGAAAAAGGTCACATCCCAAGGGATGTGATATGGATAAGCAACCCTAATATAAGTAATAGTAATTGTTTTCGCGAATCGATTCAGTAATCTATAGTCACATATAGATAACTTTAGTGTTGCCGGTGATGATGTAAAAAGTTTATACCACATGCTATAGAAACTCAAACACAAGCAAGCTAGAGCAGAGAACACTTTTTCCAGATCTTGCTAGAATCTCTGAGCTATCATCAACTTTTCGTCAGCAATAGTTACTCTTTTTTTTTCTTCTCTTTTTTCTTCTCTTTCGTTCGTTCTGTGGACAGGGTCCAACTATTTACCAAAAGAAACAAAGGCTACGCAGCATTTAGGCAAAACTTTTCTGCATCATACAATGCACCTATTTGGTGTAAGTTTAGGATCGCAAGTGACGATATCACCGGCCCCTTTTAATTTCACTTTGATTGTACATAGTTGACAATGGACTTCAATGTCCTTGTTGTACAATATATTGTCAGCCTAAACACTACTAATCATATTCAGCTTTTGAGTAATTAATCTGGTCAAGATTATTTCTGAAATCGTCGGCCATACATATCATTCTTGAGACTAATAATTATAATTCCATTTTTTTCTTGGTTGAGCCGAGTTGAGGTTAGTTACTATACTTTATTATGCCCTAATATATTTCACAAACTATAATCGTAAGAGGTGTTCACTTAGGTAATAACGTAATCAGATACCATAATCAGAAAAGAGTAGAAAGCTTAAGTATTTTCTTAAACCTAATTCATACCGTCTTCCTACCATATTATTTGTCACAGTTACACAGTGTAAGAAAAATGAGAGGTTTCTGTAAATTTTTTAAGAGTGTGCTATTAAAAGTTATCATCTAGAGAAGCACTATGTAGTAAGATATTTTTTATCTACATGTATAAAAATGTTTTTTTCTTAAAAAAGAGATAACATGGGGTGTGTATATATATATATATATATACATCGAGATACGGGTTCGATCGAACCCTATAGCTTTTTGTTCAAATTGTATTTGTGTTAAGAAATTAATTAAATATGTATAATTATTAATTTAGAATCCAATCATTAACATTTGAAATCGTCATTTTTAAATTCAGAACTTATAAAGTTAAAATTCGGGCGTTACCTATGTATATGGCACGAGGGTGTTTGCTAAAGTGTTCATTTATATAATACCCTTACTTTTGGAATCAAAACCATATTGCTATTAGAACAAACTTGTTGACACCAATATTTGTGGTTTTATTTGCTCCTACTATTAATGGTATTTGTGTTTGGCCTGTGTTGGTTTTTCTTGGGTCCCACCATATGTTCACCATCTTTGTGAATCTAAATAGGGGACCATTAGTCATCAGAGTTTCTGAGTAGAGATTCAGGAGTTAGCTATTCACTCCTCCATCTCTTCTCTCTTTCTCCTGCCTGCCTGCCTGCCTCCTCTCTTGTATTGTATGTTTGCAAGTTGTGGTGACTAGTCCAACTTGCTTTTGTGTGTCACGTGTGACATTCTGTACAACTCCACTTTTTGTTAGGTTAAATTCAGTTCTCTTTTTTCTCTTATATATATATATATATACACACACACACTTCATGATCTGCTAGAAAGGAAAAAGAGATTATAAAAAGCTTTGTTTGTTTGGTCCTATGAGTTTCTAGTGCTTCTGCTTTTGCTTAAACTTTCCAATATTCTAAAGTGAGGTTTCTTTGGAAGAAACATTATATTTCTCATCTTCTTCTTTTGTTGGTCCTCTTTTTCTTACTTGGCCTTTCAAACTACTTTTCTCGTCCATACTCTCATCCCATTTGTCCTCACATATGATGAAAACAAAATAGTTGGGTTAAAAAGAAAGCAGTAGAAAGCAAAAGGCAAAGAGAGATGGCATTAGAGACAGTGATTTACCCTCAAGAATCATTTGGGTACGGTTGCAAAGAGTACTGTATTCCATCTAATTTGGGTAATTATAATTATGAGTTGGGTTTATTACAAGGAGGAGAAGAAATGACTTTTACAAGTCTGTTGGATACTGGGAATTATAATATTAATAGGGAGTCTTCATCTTCACCAGTGATGTACAACAATAATGCTAAAGAATATAGTTGGGATCCAAATTATTCTTCTATAGAAGATTCTCCTAATGTTAATCAGCTGTTTATGGAAGCTTCTCCGGCCATGATGGAACCACCGCCGCCGGCCAGAGCCGCCACCGTTTCCGGCCGCCGGAAAAGAAGACGAACTAGAGGTTGTAAAAACAAGGAGGAATTGGAGAACCAGAGAATGACTCACATTGCTGTTGAACGCAACCGTCGTAAGCAGATGAATGAATACCTTGCTGTTATTCGATCTTTGATGCCACCTTCCTACGTTCAAAGGGTATGTTCTCCTTGCTTTTTACGAATATATTTTCAAATTCTTTTATTTTTATTCTTCTTTTTTGTTTCAGTTTTAGTTTTACTTTTTTGTAAAGTTGACAAACTTTTTATGAATGTAAAATGAGTAAAGACATGAAAAGATATATTGTCACCCTAGCTTCCTATTTTTAATTAACTGCATAATTTCTTTTGCCCTAAAAAGAAACGTTAACTACTACGGAGAAGTAATTTTTGAGAAAGTTTCCATACTAAGGGAAGCGAGTCCGGGATTTAGTTTTCAAATATTCATGCCATGATATTTAGCATTTATTGCTTACTGTACTTTTTAACGATGAAAATGATTGTTTGGAATTATATTTATATATGCAGTTCCTATCATGTTACGTGTTGTTAAATAAACATCATTTTCTTTTGATCTCCTTTTTAATTATAGTGAAAGTAAAGGAATTTTTAATTTCAGGGTGACCAAGCATCAATAATTGGAGGAGCCATAAACTTTGTGAAGGAGCTAGAACACCATCTTCAAACCCTAGAAGCTCAAAAGATAACTCATTCTCAACAACAACAACAATCGGGTTGCCATGGCTCATTATCAACTCCACTATTTGCTGATTACTTCAGTTTTCCACAGTACTCAACTCGTTCAAATCATTCCAACAGTTCTACTCCGGCAGATGCTGCGGCAGCCACCACATGTGACTCTCCGTTGGCCGCCGAAAAACACTTAGCGTTGGCGGAGATAGAAGTGACCATGGCGGAGAGCCATGCCAATCTCAAGATACTCTCAACGAGAAGGCCAAAACAGCTCTTGAAAATGGTAGCTGGGCTTCAGTGTCTATGGCTCACCGTTCTCCATCTCAATGTCACCACTGTTGACCATATGGTTCTTTATTCCCTCAGTCTCAAGGTTTGTCACTAAATTTTGATTGAGTTAATTACAATTTCTATATACGGTGTAGAAATTTAGTTACATTATCATGACACTTAAAAAATAAGTACATACCTGCTCATAATAATCGAACTAGTTACGATATATTGCAACAATTTAAATTACACCAATAATATATTAATTGCCTTAGCTTCTAATTAAGTCGAGATATTTTGTTCCGTTTTTAATTTTCTTATGATATTGATATATCTGATGTGACATTTTGTGCGTCGAATTGGAATTTGGAACAGCTAGAGGAAGGGTGCCAGCTAACTACTGCTGATGAAATTGCTGACGCTGTTAATCAATTGCTTGGTCGAATCCAAGAGGAAGCTGCTTCAAGCTAATAATATTAATAAAAAATCTCGGTTTTACTGTACGGTGTTTAATCATTCTCATAATGTTCGCTTATTTTATTTTTGGGTTTCAATTTCTTGTACAAGATCCTAACATCTACTTGGCTCTAGCAAAAATTAATAATACCCAGCTATAACCAGTTTTTGACTTTATGTTACTTTGTACTAATTGCTTTTAAGCAAATCTGGATAAGCTAGATTGGTTTAGTAAGAATTAGGCATTAAATGCTAATTTCATTTTTCTCATTAGCTTTCTGGTTTCGTGGAAACAAAAAGTTCCTGGTAGTTAAGAGACATGTTTATATATGTTTGGCAATACAAAATGTCGACTTCTCCAAGAAGAGAAAACGAGAAATGTTTCAAGTCAAGATAGTCTATCATATTATTGGACAGTTATTTTCTTCCTGACCCTAGTGTTCCGGTTGCAAAAGACAAGCAACTCGAAAGGATGAACTCCAAAACTAGTATCCACGTTCAATTACAAATTTATTAAATGGTAAGCATAACTATGACACCTCGTACGAATTTGATATTGACAAATCACGGAAGAAATATTAGGTATATAAATAAATAAGTTTTAAATCCTAGTGATGTGTTTGAAAATCGTGCTAGACTAGGCTCTGAAAGTGCGGGGGGGGGGGGGGGGGGGAATTGTGATTTTTCTTTTCTTTTTCGCATTAGTTGACTAATTTGACTTCTAGTCAACTGGACTTTTCAGGAATCGAATGAAAAAGATAAATTGCAGAAAGTAAATGACATATTATGTTTTTATACTCGTTTGGATTCAGAGTGAATCCTACGTCCAGTCGCCTTGAGTTTCAAGTTGGGTTTCAAGGGTGATCCCTTTCAAGTATGAGCTTAGTACAGATGAGTTGATGTTGTTATACACCAACAATTTTTGTCACTTGTTCTTCTCTCTATAATTGATACAATACCTCACCGGTGTTTTATCTCTGTCTTTTCTCTTCTTTGTTACACAAGAAATCTAGAGCAGACTACAGTGTTTTGTTTGAAGTAGAACAAAGAGATTGAATTGTGATTTTTCTTTTTTTTTTCGCAGTAGTTGACTAATTTGACTTCTAGTCAACTGGACTTTTCAGGAATCGAATGAAAAAGATAAATTGCAGAAAGTAAATGATATAGTATGTTTTTATACTCGTTTGGATTCAGAGTGAATCCTACGTCCAGTCGCCTTGAGTTTCAAGTTGGGTTTCAAGGGTGATCTCTTTCAAGTATGAAGTGGCTTAGTACAGATGAGTTGATGTTGTTATACACCAACAATTTTTGTCACTTTTTTTTCTCTCTATAATTGATACAATACCTCACCGGTGTTCTTATCTCTGTCTCTTCTCTTCTTTATTACACAAGAAATCTAGAGCAGACTACAGTGTTTTGTTTGAAGTAGAACAAAGAGATTAAAGTTGGTTTGATCAAAGTATGTTCGCTTCAAGTCTGGAACATATGTATATATATACTTTGTGAGACCTTCTTGACTTTTGAATGACGTGAATTTTGAGAGATTGCAAACCCAAGGGAGTTGATCCTTGAATGGAATCATAGATTGATTCTTTCCAAGAATAAAGTCAAGTTTCCGTTGATTTTCCTTAATTTGTGGTCTTGACAAGCTTTTTATTCGCTAGGCATATCTTTTCGTAACTTGAGTGATTTGCGATAGATCCCTTGATTTCTGGCTTCAACAATCTCAGTGCAGCCCTTTGCGATCTTGTTTCCCTTTGATTTGGGACCTTCATGTAATCTTCCATCAATCATTTATTGAATCATTGATTGATTCTTCTTCCGTATCTCCGATGCTTCTTCCTTTTTCATCTCTAATTATTGATTCTTTCCTTTGCATTGCTCCAGTAATGAATAGCTTCCTAAATCTATTCTTGAATGGTATTGCTTCTTGATTCCTTTGTTTTATTCCTTGTGATCCTGCACCACATGTGATATATTATTTTTTATCATTGAAACTCATAATTAACAATCTCCCCCTTTTTGATGATGACAAAAATAATTCATATATATAGACAACAGTTTACTTCCCTGTAAGACTCCCCCTCATTAGGTGATGCATATACTTCAGTCGACTCCCCTTCAACAAGAGCTGCATATACTTCAGTCAACTCCCCCTCAACAGGAGTTGCTATCTGTTGCTATCTGTCCTGCAAAGTACAACGTCTTTCTCCCCCTTTTTGACATCAGCTAAGAGGGGATATGCACATATACAGTTGAAATTAAGTAGAAACAAACACATCATAGGAAAATATTTGTAAAACATAGGCATGCAGGGTTTAGCAAAAGTATCCAGGGACTGGTTATCCATTCCATTACAGCAAAATACCAAAAAGAGATTGTTTGAAACTTCCACAACTAACGACGCAAGAAATAAGTAAGGGTGTTGCAAATCGCCTCCTTCAGACGTTCAAAGCTGGCATTGGCTGAAACTGTCACCCCATCAATCTTGTCATGTACTTCCTTGAAGGCTTTGACTGCATTTTCTCCAAGTTTGAGAATTTTGACCCTTATCTTTGATACATCGGACCTAATCTCGTCCAATTTCACACCTCAATTCGAGGTTATGAAAACGGTCAATGCAATGATAGTATCCAACAAGAGTCGGGGTCGAATTCCGCATGGAGATATAGATGGAAGTTAGTAGTATATATCTTAGCGTGTGAATTTATATATCTAAATTTGCGCTTCCGCAAAAATTGGTTAATTTAAAGTTGAAACTAAACTACAATTGAAATTTAAGAAATAAAACTAGAAGATTGTTTTTGTTGTTTTTCAAATGTTGTAAAAGGCCTAGGGCTATGACCTTCACCTAGGTGTTTGCCTAATGGGATATAAACTTTAAAGCTTGTTTTATTGGTCGGGGTGTATTATAGCTACCAACACTCAATTATCCACTCAATACCTCTTGGTCAAAAAGTGATTTTGCCCAATTTGGATTTCTCAAGTCCAAATGGGTATTGAACAAAACGGTTGATGAAAAGCTCAAGTCGGGTTTTACTATCTCTAGGTTCAACCCTTTAATTGGGTTTATCAATCACTGATTGACCCAATTTCTTGCTAGCCAAGTTTTCCTAGACTAGTCTCTCTTTCTCAAGTTGAGACCAAGTCAAATAGGCATGAACTAATATTTTCAACCATTAATTCCACAAAATAAAGCAAGAACAAGGTTAAATAATAAACACCCAGCCATAAACAAGCAATAAATCAAACACCCATTAAGTTTGCACACTAGGGTTGGGTCACAACCCTAGTAAAAATCTAGCTACTAATGCTTGAATTTGAAGAAAAAGAAGAAGAAATAATAAATAAACTCATATTGCAAGATTGAAATGATAAATCTATGTTAAAATAGCTCAAAATATGAAAACCTACTAAAAGAAGTAAAGAGAAACGACTACTATAGCTGCTGATGTCCCAAGTTAACCTACAAATGTAAAACTTGTCTATTTATACATGGCTGAAAATTTCGAACAAAAATGCCCTTTCAGAGGTTCTGCAGCCGCATAATTCCATATGCGGTTCGCACTTTTCTTCAGCTTGACAGGATTGGAAGTATGCGGCCGCACTTCACTCTTTCTGCAGTCCGTAGAATTGTGACTGCGGCCGCACCTTGTTCTTTTGCGGTCCGCACAATTGTATTTGCAGCCGCATAGTTCTTCTTCTGCGGCTGCACTATTATTGTGTGGTTCGCACTTCTGGGAGACTTGGAATGCATCTTCTCTGAACTTTGCTTCTGGCTCAGCTCTTGCGACCGCACAATTCATGTGCGGACTGTACTTTGCACCAGTCTTTGATGGAAATTCCTTCATAACCTGCGGCCGTAAATGATAATCTGCGGTTTGCAAAACTGAGCTTTTGTGCCTTTTTTTGTCCTCGAGTTCAGACTACTATTTCTTGAGTTGGATTTCATCTTGGGGGTTCATCTTCCAATATTCTTGCAACTAAGAACATTTCATCAATTTTCGGGAAGACAATTAAACGTTTTTGGACTAAAACGAAAGCTAAAAGTCTCTAATAAGTAGTCAAAATCCCCACTTATCAACTCCCCCAAACTTAAGCTTTAACTTGTTCTCAAGTAAATAAATTGGTTCCAGCAATTGCTCCACAAGTTAAGATCCATTCTAGCAAATCAAAGTGAGTCATTCACACATCAATTGGGGCCAACAATTACCCACGCCACTTATGAATTATCAACAAGGCAACAAGTTAAACTTTTAAGCACAAATAGTTATAATGTGACACTTGAGCATCAAGAGTTGACTTTATTCATCAAGGAAGCTCGCTCTGTTATGTAGGTCATTGTGGGTCCCAAACTCCTCCTCCTGTACTCTCCGTTTTCCTATCTCACTTAAGAATTTAGCACCCGATCCAAAGATTTGCGAAAGGTTTACTCATCTCTCTCAAAAGAATGTCGCAAGTACGGCTTTAAGTACCATAGGCTTGCCCCTCATGTAAATCACTACTAATGTAAACTCACTCGGCTTGAAGTCACGTAGGGCTTTTTCGGAATGCAATGAAGGCTTTTGGACTAAGGTTGGATATGCTATGATAGGAGGGGTTCATCTTTCTTTAAGCACTCCATTTTCTTTTCCCGACTCATGCTTTGCCAACTCTTTAAGGTATTTTCTTTTCCTTGGGGGAACTAGAGAGACTTAAAATCACTCTTTCTTGATCATGACATTTATTTTCTCCCTCTTTGATTTCTCCATGCTTTGCATCGTTACTTTTCTTTGAATCCCTTCAACTTTTCCACTTATTCATTTTCTTTTCATTATTTATTTTCTCTTTTTGTGCCTTGATACCTCTTTCAAGTTCCTCATCTCTCCTCCAAACTTATGTCTTTAGCTAATTGTTTTACAAGAGTGTTAAGGAAAGCTCGGGTGCCAAGAGAAGGTCACGACAAAACGGGTAAAGGCTTATGACATGGTTATCAAATGAGAAAGGTTTTAGGCTCAAATGGGTTGACTAGGGATAACAACATTGGTGGGCACTAGAAACTTCAAGCAGGTTAAGGAGAGCCTACAATCACTTCTCAAGCCAAGCAAAACTTAAAATTTCGCTTAGAAACACATTCGAGACAAGTTCTAGACCATTAGCACGGGTCGTTGGACTTGCAACAATAACATCTCACCTCTCACGTAGCCGGATTATTAAAGAGAATAGAGTCGAGGGCCCACAACGACCATATTCAAGATTGAAAATTACTATGGTTCGATTGAACCACTTGATGATTGACTAAGTCACCACAAGAGTCACAAGGTCACCAACTAGAGCTATTTCTTTACAAGAATCTTGTTTCAAACCATAAGCATGTAGTTAAGTGTGTTGGTACCAAGTGAAGCATGTTTGACTCTTCGAGCATGACTCAATTAGGTCTTTTTTATTCATTACTACTACTTATTATTACTTAAACACCAAAAACGGATTCAATCCCTTAAGAAGGTTATCACGCCATCCATCAAGAGTCACCCGGTTCACACAAAAACTACCTTTGGAAAGAACCACGACATTAAGAAAACCAAAGGCTTACTATCCACTAAAACATAGAAAGAAACTATTAAATCAAAAAGAAGCTACTAATTCAAAAAGGAAACAAAGATAAAGATAAAGAAGCTACTAGGCAAAAGAGAAACTATTGAAAGCATAATGAATATACATAATGAGACATAAGAGAGAATATATACATAATGAGAAAGGAGAATAAAATGGTAATAAGTTAATTACAGGCCAAATGTCTCATAGTTATCAAAATACATAATCATCAAGATGTGTCAAAGAAACTCTACCCCCTGAATAAAAATAAGCATTGTCCCCAATGCTTAACAAAATAAGAGTAAAAGAAGGGTGGGAGTGAAGAAAACTCCCTATGGCTCTGTGGCCATCTCTGTGTCCCCAGCAGTGGCACCGACCGCAGCCTCATCCAATTGGATCTAATCATCCTCAAGTCCGGGAGTGACTGGATTGGTGAACATCTGACGTACTGCCTTGGCAGTGTCAGCAACAACATCTGGCTTCTTAGACCAGCTAGCTGGTGCCGTAGGATCTGTAGGATCTAGGCTGGGTGGTGGGAATCTATCAGCATATCAAATGGAATGTCTCCAGCTGCTGCAATCTTGGTAACCTGTCGCCGGATCTTATCCACTGACTTCTTGGAAGACTGGGACTTTCGCATCTTTTTCACTTCCTTTTGCAGATTCTTTATGACTGACACATGCTGTACCAGAGTGGCCATAATTGTGTTCTGGTTGTCCAAGAGCTTCTTCACGGTTTCTTCAACTGTGGTGGGAGGGGGGGATCTAGGGTGCTGGAATAGATTACTGTGCTGCAAACCTGATTGGATATGTCAGACAGCTTCGCAGTAGCTGTCTGCATTCAGTTATTGAGGCTCGCCAGTGTCTGGGAGACTCACAACAGAGTACGTTGACCAGAGGGCATAGGCACCAGCCTCAATGCCGAGGTGGAAGGGACTGAGGCTGAAGGTGGAGGCATGGCAGCTGCACTGGTAGAAGGCTCGGCTAAAGTGGATGGCATATCAGCTGTCTCTGCACCCACCACCGATGGTTCATCAGACTGGCCTACGGTGGTAGTCGGCTGACCCTTTCTCTTCGGGTTGTCGGCATCCATTAGAGAATACCAAGAGAAGGGCTTCTTCGCCCGAACCTTCGTGTCAAAATCTATAGGCTCTACTCGTGCATATGTAAGGTACTCATTAATGGTGTTGGGAGGGTAGGAGGTATCGGCTTGCCTGGCGACCACAGACATGTTGCACGACATCACGGCACCCACATTGATCATGGTACCCGGTCATGATGGAGGCGACTAGAACTGCCCACGGGATAGGAAGGTTTATTTCATTTTGGCACGGGTCTAGTCTGCTGCAGACAAAGGTTTGCCATCCTTTTGCCTCAAAGTTTAGGGTGTTCCGCTGAATAGGAACCCCTACTGTGATCCATATAGGTGGTGGCCCCGGCGCTGCAAGAATCTCAGCTAGCCATTGCGAGTTGCATCTCCCAGTGCCAGCTTCTTCAAGGACTGTGCAAGCTCAACATCATCAAACCCCAAGTAGGTGTTCAATGTGTGCTAGACAAATGTCACCTTCAGATTTCTCACTTTTGTCACTTTGGTCCCTTTCTTGATGTGTGCCACATTGGCATCGAACTCCAGGACTAAATACTCCTTGGTGTCCACAACTGTCTTGGTGAACCACATCCACCCCTTCCTCTCTTGGAACTGTCTCAACACGGCTGGATTATACTTGTCGAGATCTTTGAGTTGGAACTGTTGCTCAAGAGTGAGCGATCTCACCGGCCACCACCCACGGAAGCTGGTGAAGGCAGCTAGACTGACGAACCGGTCCTCCCAGACCTCTTTCTTCTTCGACCTCAAGGCCGACAACTGTTGTATCTCCCCCTCGGCCATCATCTGGGATGTCATCAACTGTAGTGGCTGGTGCCTCGGGGACAGGTGTAGAGGAGAGCTCGAAAGCCTGACTAGCACTTTCCAAACCCTTGGAGGTGCTATGTGAAGTGGAAGGCTCGTCCCGGAGTTGATACCTTCCTGATGGCTTTGATTGGACAGCCGGCAGCTCTTGAACCGAGTTGCCCTCCGATGCTTCCCTAGACGGAGCATAGAACTGGATTCGGAGGGCTCTGCATTTCTCTCTCGACCGGCTATAGTCTTCTTTGAGATTATATTTTTGAGGGCGAGGGGTAAAGTACTCTTGCCTCGACCCCTGGAAGGTTCACCTTTTCCCTTTGAAGTGTCACTATGGTAACGAGATCTAATCATTTTCTGTAACAAGAAATAGCAGCAGTTAGTTGTGGTTCAATTTCAAATAGACAGTATAACAGAGTGTAGAGCATGAATGCAGGGTGGGGAAGTGCGGTCCGCACAATCACAAGTGCGGCCGCAGACTGGGTTGTGTGGATCGCACAATTTGAACTTGCGGCCGCGGAAATAGAACTGGGTCCGCACTTTTATCATCGCGGTCGCACATCAGACTCACCAAAATGTCACTTCTCTGAAGACAGAGATTGGGCTGTTTTGCGGCCGCATTTACTTTTCTGTGGCCGCGATAGGATTTCTGCGATCCACATAATTTCAAGTACTGCCGCAGAATCAACCTTGACTAAAGAACCCTAATCTCAACTTCTGCAGACTGCACAATTACTTGTGCAGCCGCAGATTTCAAACAATTACGAGCAGACTTTCTAGGGTTGTTTAATTTTTGCACAAATTCGACATGGTATTAACAATTAAGCATGTAAATCAATTCACCCATTCCCCAAAGAGTAATTATCAGATGACCCAACACAGTTTACACCCCAAGTCGTTGTAAAATTGAAATCTATTGACAAATGGCCTAAAACTACCAAAAAATTATAAATTAAACTAAAAATTAAAATATTCTATGAGTAATAGAAGCATACCAGATATGACGTAATGCAGATGAGTAATCACAGATGTGGATTTAGTGTGGCAGAAGATTGAACCAACGATTTCCAAGTGTTAGAGTTTAGAGTGCTCAGAGTGGGAAAAAATTTACAGTATCCCTTAAGGTTACTATTTATAGTTAACGATCAGCCTTGAGTGACAAGTGAGGAGTGCGGCCGCTGAATTCCTTCTGTAGTTCGCACTTTGTTACCTAGGGCTCAAATGCCCTTAATGATATGCGGTCCGCACAATTTGGGGTGCGACCACAGATTTTGGTTGCGGACCGCAGAATTTGATGTGCGGCCGTAGATAGGCCATTTCTCTGATAGAACAAACTTCAAAGAGTTTGCATTTTTTATTTTCGAGTTGTGCTATCCGTACTGAAATTGTGCGGCCGCAGTTGCCTTCTGCTGTAGCACTCATAATTATGTTGTTCGCACAATTTACATGCAGTCCGAACTTTTTCCATAATTAGCTAGTTTTCTGAGCACAGTTCCTGTAAATCACACTCGTTCCTGCAACACACTCCAAATCTAGTTAGCATAAAAATAACACCTATCTACAAAAGAAGAAAAGGAAAATAAAAAGAAAACGTGGGTTGCCTCCCAAGAAGCGCCTGATTTAACGTCGCGGCACGATGCAGATTACCATCATTTCAAATGAATAACTGCCACCACGTGGCCATCATCATCTTGTCCCAAATAATGCTTCACCTATGACCATTGACTCGGAATAACTCATCATTTTTGTTCTTCATGTCCAATGCACCAAAAGGTGTCACACCCATAATTTCAAAGGGACCACTCCATTTAGATTTCAGCTTTTCGGGAAACATCTTCAATCGTGAGTTGAACAACAACACAAGATCGTGCACCTTGAACTCCTTGTTTCGGATGTATTTGTTATGTAGGTACTTCATTCTTTCTTTGTACAAACACGAACTTGCATATGCATGGTACCGGAACTCATCCAATTTATTATGTACAACCCGCAAGATAGCGGCTGCATCCCAATCAAGATTCGACTTCTTTAAAGCCCACATGACTTTGTGCTCAAGTTCCACTGTAACATGACAAGCTTTTCCAAACACCAACCGGTATGGAGACATCCCGATAGGAGTTTTGTAAGCAGTCCGATAAGCCCATAGTGCATCATCAAGCTTCTTTGATCAATCCGTTCGATTAGCATTCACTGTTTTGGACAAGATACTCTTTATCTCCCGGTTGGATACTTTCCACTTGACCGCTAGCTTGTGGATGATAGGGAGTCATAAATTTATGAATGAAACCATACTTGCTAAGCAAAGTGTCAAAAGCCTTATTGCAAAAATGCGACCCCCCATCACTTATGATAGCCCGCGGAGTACCAAATCTTGTGAAAATATTCTTCTTTAAGAACGCCACCACACTTCTCGCTTCATTGTTGGGTAGAGAAATGGACTCAACCCATTTAGACACATAATCAACCGCGATCAAGATGTAGGTGTTTCCACAAGAACTCATAAAAGGGCCCATGAAGTCAATACCCCACACATCAAAGATATCAATCTCCAAAATGATAGTGAGAGGCACTTTATTCTTCTTCGAGATTCCACCGGCCCATTGGAATTCATCACATCTCTTCACCATGTCACTTGCATCTTTGTAGAGAGTGGACCAATAGAAACCACAATTTAGCACTTTAGCCGTCGTTCTTGCTCCGCCATGATGACCACCATAAGACGAAGAATGGCAAGCCTCAAGAATAACATTTTGCTCTTCATCTGGTACACATCTTCTAATTACCCCATCCATGCAAATCCGGAAGAGGTAAGGCTCGTCCTAATAATAATCTTGACAATCCCGTTTGAGCTTCTTCCTTTGATTTAGAGAGTCATCGGGGATGATTCCACACACAAGAATGTTTGCTAGATAGGCGAACCATGGCACCTCCTTCATTGAAATGGCCAAAAGTTGCTCATCGAAGGAAGGATTCATTGATTGCAAGGCCATCATGCGGCCTCCCCTCCTCCTCCAAACGAGACAAGTGGTCTGCCACTTGATTTTCACTCCCTTTTTGATTTTGAATGTAAATATCAAACTCTCGCAACAATAGCACTCATCTCATCAATCAAGCTTTGGAATCTTTCTTGCTCATAAGATAACGAAGTGCCGCATGGTCCGTATGAATAATAACCTTTGCACCCATCAAGTACGGACAGAATTTCTCAATAGCAAACACAATGGCAAGGAGCTCTTTCTCTATAACAATGTAATTAACTTGGGCATCATTCATGGTCTTACTAGCATAGTAGTGAAAAATCTTGTTTATACGTTGCCCCAAAACTGCTCCAGAACTAGCATCGCACATGAGCTCAAAAGGAATACTCTAATTAGGAGCGGTGATAATGGGAGTTGTTGTCAGCTTGAACTTTAGCAATTCAAAAGCTCTCATGCAATCATCATTGAAGTGAAACTTAGCATATTTCTCTAAGAGCTTGCACAATGGGTTCACTACTTTAGAAAAATCCTTTATGAAGCGCCGGTGGAACCCCGCGTTACCTAAGAAACTTCTCACGCCTTTCACTGAAGTTGGAGGTGGAAGTTTAAAAATAACCTCTATCGTCACCTTGTCGACCTCTATGCCATTCTTTGAATTTTTGTGGCCAAGGACGATGCCTTCCTCGACCATGAAATGGCATTTCTCACAATTCAACACCAAGTTCGTTTCTTCACACCTTGCCAATACTCTATCAAAATTTGCCAAGCAATCATCAAAGGAATCCCCGACTACTGAAAAATCATCCATGAAGACTTCAAGGAAGTCTTCTACCATATCCGCAAAGATCGACATCATACACCTTTGAAAAGTCGTCGGTGCATTGCATAAGCCAAATGACATCCGCTTGAAAGCGAAAGTGCCATAGGGACATGTGAAAGTTGTTTTCACTTGATCGTCCGGGGCAATAAATATTTGGTTGTATCCTGAATATCCATCTAGAAAGCAATAGAATGCACGACCGGCCAACCTATTAAGCATTTGGTCAAGGAAGGGAAGTGGAAAATGGTCTTTCCTCGTGAAGTTGTTTATTTTGAGATAGTCCGTACACACTCTCCACCCGGTCACCATTCTTGTGGGAATCAACTTGTTCTTGTCATTGGTGACTACTGTTATGCCCCCCCTTCTTAGGGACACACTGCACCGGAGAAGTCCACGAACTATCGGAAATAGGGTAGATCACCTCGGCATCTAACCACTTGATAATCTCCTTTTATACCACGTCTTGCATGGCTTCATTGAGTCTCCATTGATGTTCAATGGAGGGTTTGGCATCTTTCTCCAAGTTAATCTTGTGCACACAAAATGCGGGGCTTATCCCCCAAATATCTTCCAAAGTCCACCAAATAGCTTTCTTCCTCTTGTGGAGCACCGCCAACATAGAGTCAACATACACGTTAGTCAAACAAGAGGAAAGAATAACTAGTAAAGTAGAACAAGAGCCAAGAAATTCATACCTAAGATGTGGAGGCAATGGCTTCAACTCCAAGGTAGGAGGCTCTTCAATTAAAGGCTTTGTACGAGGAGTTTTCCTATTTCCAAGATCCAAGAAAAGTTTTCGGGGTGCATAGTTGTACAACGCCATTCCTTGCAAAGAATTCACACATTTCATGAAGCCATCCATCTTGTCATCATCAAATTTGAGCAAGGCGGCCTCCAACATATCACCCACATTAATTGTGGCACTTGTATCATCAATAATCACATCGGTTACCAAGTCCATGAAAGAACACACTTCATTGCTATTCGGTTGCTGCGTGGATTTGCACACGTGGAACATCGCATTTTCATCACCCATCCAGAAAGTGAGTTCTCCGGCTTCCACATCAACAAGAGTCTTCCTCGTAGCAAGGAAGGGTCTTCCAAGAATAATCGGCACCTCATAGTCCACTTCACAATCAAGAATAACAAAATTCGCTGGGAGAATAAACTTATCAACATGAACCAATACATCTTCAATCACTCCCAACGGTCTCTTCATTGTACGATCGGCCATGTGTAATATCATAGATGTAGGTCTTTGTTTCCCAATTCCCAAGGTCTTGAAAACCGAATAGGCCATCAAATTGATACTCGCCCCAAGATCACAAAGAGCTTTGGAAAACTTGGCACTTCCAATGGTAAAAGGGATTGTGAAAGCACCGGGATATTCCAATTTAGGAGCCATCGAATGCACAATTGCACTCACTTGATGAGTGACTTTGATAGTTTCAAAATTCATCCACCGCTTCTTTGTCACCAAGTCCTTCATAAACTTTGCATAACCGGACATTTGCTCCAAGGATTAAACTAATGGCACATTTATCGAGAGACTCTTCATCATGTCAATGAACTTTTTGAATTGGTTCTTGCCATTTTGCTTGGCGAGCCGTTGAGGATATGGAGGAGGTGGCTTAGGCTATGGTGCCTTAGCCTTTTGCACTACCTATTCCAATATGTCAATAACATGATCCCTAGACGGGTTCACTTCCTCTTGAGTCTCTTCCATCGTGTCCTCAATATCAATCCGCACTTCATCATTTGCTTACACCACATTTTTCGGGATCTCTTCTTCTTCTACCACTTGCTCATCATCCACAAGTTGCCTTTGACTTGAGGTAGGTGCATTCCCACCTCTTTCACTTCTTGTAGTAACGGCTATGGCATGCCCCGTGGTTCCCACCCTTTGGGTTCACTACCGTATCACTTGGTAGTGCCCCCTTAGGACGAGAACTTAAAGCTTGAGAGATTTGACCCATTTGCACCTCTAGATTGGGATTGATATATAGTGTGAAGCAAGTTGGGCATCAGAATCGACATTCTTCTCCACCATTTGCTTGAACATGTTCTCAATATGGCCCATTTCATTGTTGGACGGACTAGGAGGTATGAGAAGGATAAGGGGGTGGGTTGCTCGGTTGTTGAAACATCGGGGGCCTTTGAAAACCCGACCCCCAATTTCCTTGATTGTTAATCCACCCACCTTGATTGTTGCCTCCCCAATTATCTTGGTTATTATTGTTATGCCAATTCCATTGATTATTGTTTCCACTCCAATTGTCTTGATTGTTGTTGTTATTCCAATTGCTTTGATTGTGAGAATTCCAATTGCCTTGATTATTTGAAGGTTTCCATTGTTGTGGACTAGGGCCTTGGAAGTTATTTCTTTGTCCTTGAAAGTTGTTCACATATTGGACTTTTTCTTTTTGATCATTATAAAATCATCTTGATCAAATCCACTATCATCTTGCACAAAAGTGTCCACTCTTTCTTGGACTTGAGGACTTCTTGTTCTTCTCTTGTTCACCATCATATTTACTCCCTCCATTTCATTGACTTGCCTCGGGTTTTGCACTTGCTGAAGTTGAGCCTTTGCCAATTGGTTCATGGTAGTTGTCAACTCGGCTATGGCTTGTCCATGGTCATGTAACTCTTCATGAAGAAGAATCACATTGGGGTCACCTTGTGGAACATTGGCTCTAGATTGCCATGCCGATGAAGTATCCGCCATCTCATCCAAAATATCACACGCCTCCGCATAAGGCGTATTCATGAAGTTCCTACCGGCAAGTTGATTCAATATACATTGGTTGGTGGTATTGATCTCTCGATAGAAAGTTTGTTGAATCATGTTCTCCGTCATATCATTGTTGGGGCACTCTTTCACCATTGTTCTATACCTTTCCCATATCTCATTTAGTGGTTCATTGGGCTCTTGCTTGAATGCTAGAATTTCATCCCAAAGAATAGCCATGTGCTCGAGAGAGAAGTACTTAGAAATAAATTTCTCCGCTAGTTCATCCCAAGTATGAATGGAATGATTTGGCAAACATTCCAACCAATCTAAAGCTTTCCCCCTTAGAGAGAAGGGAAAAAGCCTTAGCCTCAAAGCATCCTCCGAGACATTTGTTTGTTTGCTCCCCCAACACGTATCGACGAACCCTTTCAAGTGTTTAACATTTTGACCCAGTGCTCCGGTGAAGAACCCTCGTTGCTCGAGCAAAGTGAGTATCACGTTGGTTATTTGAAAGTTTTCCGCCCTGATACGGGGAGGGCTTATAGCACTTGCATACCCTTCATTCGGCAACACCCGATGTGGAGCCGCTCGTGGTGAAGGTGGGGATGGAGCGGGCACATTGTCTTGAGGAACTCGGCCTCGTCTATTGGCTTGAGATTTAATAGGGACCTCATCCATTTGATCATCCTCAATGTCCACATCCCCCAAAGCTATGTTTTCGAGCTCATTGTTTGCCATGATTGCACCTACAATAACTCCACACGTTAGTAACAAGGAAGGAAAAGAAGATATTCCCAAAAACACACCTAAATATATAGCTAACACTGTTTTTATGCTCCCCAGCAACAACGCCAAAAATTGATCTCGTCCAATTTCACATCTCAATTAGAGGTTATGAAAACGGTCGATGCAATGATAGTACCCAATAGGAGTCGGGGTCGAATTCCGCAGGGAGCTATAGATGGGAGTCAGTAGTATATATCTTAGCATGTGAGTTTGTATATCTAAATTTGCACTTCCGCAAAAATTGATTATCTTAAAGTTGAAACTAAACTACAATTGCAATTTAAGAAATAAAACTAGAAGATTCTTTTTGTTGTTTTTCGAATATTGTAAAAGGCCTCAGGCTATGACCTTCACCTAGGTGTTTGCCTAATGGGATATAAACTTTCAAGCTTGTTTTATTGGTCGGGGTGTATTATAGCTATCAACACTCAGTTACCCACTTAATGCCTCTTGGTTAGAGAGTGATTTTGCCCAATTTGGCTTTCTCAAGTCCAGATGGGTATTGAACAAAACGGTTGATAAAAAACTCAAGTCAGGTTTTACTATCTCTAGGTTCAACCCTTTAATTGGGTTTATCAATCACTCGATTGATCCAATTTCTTGCCAGCCAAGTTTTCCTAGACTAATTCTCTCTTTCTCAAGTAGAGACCAAGTCAAATAGGCATGAACTAATTTTTGCAACCATTAATTCCACAAATAAAACAAGAACAAGGCTAAATAATAAACACCCAGCCATAAACAAGCAATAAATCAAACACCCATTAAGTTTGCACACTAGGGTTGGGTTACAACCCTAGTAAAAATCTAGCTACTCATGCTTGAAATTGAAGAAAAAGAAGAAGAAATAATAATTAAACTCATATTGCAAGATTAAAATGATAAAATCTATGTTAAAAAAGGTCAAAATATGAAAAACTACTAAAAGAAGTAAAGAGAAACGGCTACTGTAGTTGTTGATGTCCCATGTTAACCTAAAAATGTGAAACTTGTCTATTTATACAGGGCTGGAAATTTCGGACAAAAATGCCTTTTCGAAGGTTCTACGGCCGCACAATTCCATGTGCGCTCTGAACTTTTCTTCAGCTTGATAGGATTGGAAGTCTGCAGCCGCACAATTTTGAACTGCGGCCACATTGCACTCTTTCTGCGGCCCGTAGAATTGTGATTGCGGCTGCACCTTGCTCTTCTGTGGTCTGTAAATTATGACTGCGGCCGCACCTTGTTCTTCTGCGGTCCGCACAATTGTATCTGCCGCCGCATAGTTCTTCTTCTACAGCCGCACTATTGTTGTGTGGTCCGCACTTCTGGGAGACTTGGAATGCGTCTTCTCTAAACTTTTCTTCTAGCTCAACTCTTGAGACCGCACAATTCATGTACGGACCGCACTTTGCACCAGTCTCTGATGGAAATTCCTTCATAAACTGCGATTGCAGATGATATTCTGCGGTCCGCACAATTGAGCTTTTGTGCCTTTATTTGTCCTTGAGTTCAGATTACTCCTTCTTGAGTTAGATTTCATCTCAGGGGTTCATCTTCCAATATTTCTGCGATTAAGCACATTACATCAGTTTTCGGGAAGACAATTAAACGCTTTTGGACTAAAACGAAAGCTAAAAGGCGCTAATAAGTAGTCAAAATCACCACTTATCATGACCCAGTCTCTTTGGAGATTACATGGATGTCTCCAACTGTGGATTGAGTTGCTGCAAGAAGGTCCTTGATGATGGTCAACTTGTTGTCAATAGCAGACAGTTTCTCCATAAGATCAGGATCACCTACACTATGATGGAAAACAGAGGCTTTCATCTTGGGATCAGGCTGAACGTTCTTGACTTCACCTTCCTATTTCTTCACCCAGGAACCCTTAGCACACACGTACTCCATACTTTCGAAGGCTCTAGAGTTGTAGGACTTGGAAACATAGACAAATGGGTACTCTGAGATAGAGATGTAGCGGGCTTCCAAAATGTGGGTGATAGCCATACCATAGGGTAAACTGGTGGGATCATCAACACTCTCAATCATGAAATTTATAACTCATGAGGATACTTAAGTTTGGCCACAAGGTAGTAGACAAGAAAGGTATCTCGTTGAGAGAAGATGGAGAATGATCCAGTAGGAGGCAGAAGAGTAGTTGCAACAATGTGGGCTAAAACTCGGGTTTCAAAACTAACATCACTGGGACCTAACTGGTTAGGAAGGAAATCATATGGACACTCAACAATACAACGTTTTGCTAGATCAAAAGAAATTTCAAAATCATCAGGCCAAGTATTCTTGAAAAGCATAGGAAAATTGGAGCACTTACACTGAAAAATTGAGTCAAACATGGCAGAATCAAGGACAATGCATTTTCCTAGAACTAGGGATTCTAACTTATAAGGCTTGGTAGAGCGAAGATTTGCATAAAACATTCTCACTAAAGGTTCATAGACTTTGGGAGGTGGTACAGAGAAGAACTTTGATCATCCTTGAAAACAAACAGATCCTTTACCTTACAATTGAGGGCCTCCATATCATCAAGGTCGATTACTCTACCCTGGGCAATGAGCTTGTCTTTTAAGAGCAACAAAGAAATCCCTATTTGGGGTATCCCAGAAATTGAGGTCGGACTCTAGAGAACTCGAGAGGTCTACTTTGGATTTCTTGGGGGTAAAAGATTCATGGGGGTATTCCATAGTCCTTTGTCCAAGAGCTTTTTCTCCTATTGGGCGAAAGTGGTCTGATACTTCTGCCTGGGAAGAGGCAAACCCTTCTGAGTAGTCAAACCCTAGGTCTACTTGTTCTGGAGGCTGAGAAGACTGTTTTCCCTTAGAACGAGTACTTTTTCTAGTGGAGGCAGACGGATTCTTGGAGTGTTCAGCCATTGAGAGACTTTGAGGAAGGGTTTTGAAGGATTTTGAGGAAGGGTTTCTGAATGGTAGAAGCAATGAAGACAGAGAAGAATGGTTCAGGGGATTAAAAGGAAGGGATTTTGACGGTTGAGTGCAGGAAAGGAAAAGGTGTCGGGAAGGGTCATGATGATTGATTTTCCTTCTTGAAAGCTGCGACTGATGGGAAAAGATAGGGAAATCGGAGGCGCTAAATTAATGCATACTTACAGATAAAACAAAATTAAAAACATTAGACACACAAGAATTAAAAACTAACACGTATGCCCTAATTTTTATTATCAAGCGAAATAATACCAAGTAATTCTCTTAGGGAGCAAAATCTATCTTCAAGTAAAGGCTTAGTAAAAATCTCAGCTAATTGATCAGTGATGCCAACAAATGATAATTCTATATCTCCCTTGAACACGTGATCTCTAATGAAATGATGCTTTTTGTTATATGCTTGGCCCTAGAATGATGCACATGATTCTTTGAGAGACATATAGCACCAGAGTTATCATAAAATATTTGAATAAGTTTAAAAAATAGTTCATAGTCACCCAGTTGATGAGACATCCATACTAACTGTGTACATCATTGCCCAATGAAAATATATTCTGCCTCCGTTGTGGATAATGCAACGGAGCCTTGTTTCTTACTGTTCCATGAAATTAATGGCTTTCCCGGTAATTAACATGTTTCTCTAGTGCTTTTTCTGTCTTCCTTATTACCTGCAAGATCAGCATCTGAAAAATCTTCCAGCTTAAAATTGTTAGAACGTGAATACCATAATCCATAAGAAATAGTTCTGATGAGGTAACAAATTATTCTCTTTACTGCAGTCAGATGTGATTCCTTAGGAGCTGATTGAAATCTGGCACATTTACAAACACTAAACATAATATCTGGTCAACTGGCTATCAACTAAAGCAAAGAACCGATCATTCCACGATACTTAGTTACATCAACTGGATTTCATTTTTCGTCCTTGTCGAGACTTGTTGATGGGCTCATTGGTGTACCTATTGCTTTATCACTGCTTATGCCAAACTTTTGAATTAATTCCTTTGTATATTTTGTCTGGCACACGAACATTCTTTCTTCATATTGTTGAATTTGTAGTCCAAGGAAAAACGTAAGCTTCCCCATCATGTTCATTTCAAACTCACTTTGCATAAGACTAGTGAATTCCTTGCACAAAAGAGGGCTAGCACTTCCAAAGATAATATCATCAACATAAACTTGAATAATAAGATTACCCCCTGATGATCTCTTGATATATAAGGTAGTATCTAATTTACCTCTTGTAAAGCCATGATCAAGTAGAAATGAACTAAGCCTTTCGTACCAGGCTCGTGGAGCTTGTTTGAGTCTATACAGAGCTTTAGTCAACTTATACACACGGTAAGGGAATTTTGAGTCTTCAAAATCAGGAGGTTGTTTTACATATACCTCCTTATCAATGAAGCCATTTAAAAAGGCACTTTTGACATCCATCTGAAAGAGTCTAAATTATTTGAAGGGTGCATATGCAAGAAGAATTCGTATAGACTCTAGTCGAGCTACTGGTGCAAAGGTCTTATCGTCGTCGACTCCTTCCTGTTGTGAGTAGCCTTAGGCTACTAATCCGTCTTTGTTTCTCACGACCTTTCCATCTTCATTAAGTTTATTTCTAAAAACCCATTTTGTTCCTACTTCAGTAGCATTTGCAGGCTTAGGTAGCAGTTTCTAGACTTAATTTTTATCAAATTGATCGAGTTCTTCCTGCATTTCTTGTACCAACCTGGAGTCTTTTAAGGCTTCCTCAACCTTCTTTGGTTCAATCTGAGAGATGAGTGCTACATTTGCCTTTTTCTTGAGAGCTCTCCTAGTTTTCATTCCTTTACTTGGATCTCCTATAATAAACTTTTGAGGATATTCCGATTCGCTTCCCCACTCATTTGGACGTGTTGCAATCGTATGAGTAGTTGAATCCTTCTGTGATTCTACTTGACTACTGACAGGCTCACTAGTTGATTCTATGACACTGTCTATCGTATCAGTCGACTTTTGAGATTTTCTTGACTGTGGTGTTTCTTCTTCATCACCTGCAATAATTCCTTTCTCGGCCATAGTTTTATTTTCATCAAATATGACACGTACTGATTCTTCTATAAATAAAGTGCATTTATTATAAACTCTAAAAGATCTATTGTTTATGGAATAACCCAGAAAAATACCTTCATCACTTCTTGGATCAAATTCTCCAAGATTGTCCTTACTATTATTGTGGATAAAACACTTGCTGTCAAAAGGATGAAAATAACCTATGTTGGGCCATTTACCTTTCTATAATTCATATGGAGTTTTCTTCAGGATAGGTCTTATAAGACATCTGTTGAGAATGTGGCAGGCTGTGCTTACTACTTCTACCCAAAAATGGTTTGGTAGGAAATATTCCAATATCACTGTTCTGGCCATTTGTAGAGTTCTATTTTTTCGCTCAACTACTCCATTCTGTTGAGGTGATCTTGGAGCTGAGAAGTTGTGAGTATATCCTTGATCATTGCATAAATCTTCAAATGCTCTGCTTTCGAATTCTCCTCCATGATCACTTTGAATGGTTGTAATAAGGTACCCTTTTTCTCTTTCAACTTTCTTATAGAAAATCTCAAAGTTTTTCAAAGCTTCATCTTTGTGAGATAAGAAAATCACCTATGTAAAACGTGAGTAGTCATAAACACTAACAAAAGCATATTGTTTTCCTCCTATGCTAGCAGTTCTGGAGGGTCCAAACAAATCCATGTGGAGCAATTGTAAAGGCTTGGTGGTAGATACAATGTCTTTGCTTTTGAAAGAGTTTCTGGTTTGTTTGCCAATTTGACATCCATCATATACATGATTTCTAGAAAAATTGAGTTTAGCGAGACCAATAACTAAATCATGCTTGGAGAGTTTCTCAATAAGATGCATGCTTGCATGACCAAGTTTCTTATGCCACAACCATGGATCATCAAATATAGATGCTAAGCAGATGTGACTATCTAGATTTTCAATGCCATCAAGAATGTAAACATTTCCATACCTTTTTCCTGGGAGTATTATTTTACCTGTCTTATCTGCAATAGCATAGCCTGTTTTCTTGAATTTAACTTCGTACCTTGAATCACATAGTTGACTTATACTCAGGAGATTGTAGTTGAGTCTTTCTACTAGATACACTTCAGTAATATCACAGTTGTTGTTGAATGGAACCGTGCTAGTGCCAACTGTCTTTCCTTTTGAATCATCGCCAAATTTGACACTTCCTCTATTTGTCTTTGTAACTTCTTTGAACAGGTTTTTGTCACCTGTCATGTGACTGGAACACGCACTGTTTAAGTACCATTTTTCTTTGCGGCTCTTTCTGTGGTGTTCCTGCAAGATAGAATTATCACTTTCGTTTAGGTACCCAAGCTTGCTTGGGTCCTTGTTGGTTATTTCTACTAAGATTAGGATTATTTTTGGGTTTCCAAATCCATCCTGAAACATTAGATTTACGAAATCGGGAGAAAGAATATTTATGTCCACTTTTGTTACAGTAGCATAGAGGCTGATCCAGTTTTTGATCTACCACTTGTGTTAGTACTTGTGGACTCGGTTCTAACCGGTCATTTTCCAGTTGCCTTGTAAGTCTCCTGGTTAGACTTGACAGAATTGCGACTGGTGGACTTGCGCATTCCATTAAGTTGCATTTGTAATTCCTGAACTTCATTTTGAAGTACATCTCTTTCAATTTCACATACTTCAAGCTTGAGTTCCCAGTTTTTCTTTTCCCTATTTAGTCTCCTTAGTTCATTCATTATTTTTTGAGACTCTTTTAGGGTAAGGTCAAGAATATCCTGCAATTCATTGAATCTATCACAGTTATAAGATCTTACCTCGTGTTTCACCTTGTGCCATGAAATAATATTCATTATCTTCTTTGAATTCATCATCTAATGCATCTTCATCAGTCCAGCAGCCCGAATATTTGTTCATGTCGTTTTCCAGAACGGTCATAAAGCATAGATTTTCTATTTGCTCGTGTTACGAATTGTCTTCATCACTCCAGCTTCCGAAAGATTTATTTTTATTAAATCCTCTAGAAACCTTTATTTTAAGATCTGAGAATTCAGCTTGAACATGCCCATATCTTCCACACTCATAACATTTTCCATCATTCTTGTCCATTTCATTGTATTGCCTGGTTCGCCTAGGGGGCATCCTACTTCTTCTTGTGCTTCTGTATCTTCTCATTAAACCATCCATGTTCCTTGATACCATGGCAATCTCTTCTACAAGAGTTTATGGGTCGTCATCAATATCATTTTTTGGTCTTTCAGTTGTAGCTTTGAAGGCAACTGTTTTCTTCTTTTCTTCCTGGTTTGTTTTCTTGAGGTGAGTTTCTCGAATGCTATAAGATCCCCTCGAAGCTCATCATATGAAATTTTATTTAGATCTTGTGATTCGAGTGCAACTACTTTTTTCTGCCAAGTAGTAGGTAGACTCCTTAGAATTTTTCGAACTTGATCACCACTTGAATATGGTTTACTAAAAGCTTTCAGATCACTAATGATTTTGCTGAACCTTGCAAACATTTCCTTATGGATTCTCCTTCTTTCATCTGGAAGAGTTCATAGTCATGAACCAACATGTTAATGTGAGTTTCTTTCACTTTGTTGGTTCCTTCATACGTAATTTCCAGTTTATCCAACATTTCTTTAGCTGTATCACAACTTGAGATTTTCTCATATTCCTCTCCACTTATAGCATTATAGAGTAAATTTCGTGTCTTACCATTAACCTGAACAACTGCCATTTGCTGCTTGTCTGTGTATTCATCTATATCTTCTAGATCAACAGGTGGTTGAGCGACTGCTGGTAGTGAATAGTTCCCCTTTTTGATAATGCGCTATACTTTGACATCATAAGATTTTGCATATATTTTCATGCGCACTTTCCAGTGAGAAAAGTGTTGTCCATTGAAATATAGTGGCCTAACTTGCGATGTTTGAGTTGCTGCTGGTAGTGGATAGTTTCCCTTTTTGATAACGCACCATATTTTGACATCATAAGATTTTGCATATATTTCCATACGCACTTTCCAGTGAGAAAAGTATCGTCCATTCAAATATGATGGCCTAACTTACGATGTTCCCTCTTGAAAGAGTACTCCAATAATTACTTGATTTGCCATGATCTTTTCTCATAAGTTATTAAGCGAAAAGTGTGTGACTCGCAATTGAAAGTTCCATAGGGGGAGGGGGGTGAATTGTAATTTTTTTTTTCTTTTTTGCAGTAGTCGACTAATTTAACTTCTAGTCGACTGGGCTTTTCAGGAATCGAATGAAAAAGATAAATTGTAGAAAGTACAATATATTTTTATACTAGTTCGGATTCAGAGTGAACCCTATGTCCAGTCAGCTTGGGTTTCAAGGGTGATCTCTTTCAAGTATGAAGTGGCTTAGTACAGATGAGTTGATGTTGTTAGATAACAGCTTTTGTCACTTGTTCTTCTCTCTTTAATTGATACAATGCTTCACTGGTGTTCTTATCTCTCTCTCTTCTCTTATTTGTTACACAAGAAATCTAGAGCACACTACAGTGTTTTGTTTGAAGTTGAACAAAGAGATTGAAGTTGGTTTGATCAAAGTATGTTCGCTTCAAGTCTGAAACATATTCATGAGGCCTTCTTGACTTTTGAATGACGTGAATCTTGAGAGATTGCAAACCCAAGAGAGTTGATCCTTGAACGGAATCATAGATTGATTCTTTCCAAGAATAAATTCAAGTTTCCATTGTTCTTCCGTGGTCTTGACAAGCTTTTCATTTGCAAGTCATATCTTTTCGTAACTTGAGTGATTTGCGATAGATTCCTTGATTTCTGGCTTCAACAATCTCCAGTGCAGCCCTTTGCGATCTTGTTTCCCTTTGATTTGGGACCTTCCAGTAATAGCTTCCGTCAATCATTTATTGAATCATTGATTGAGTCTTCTTCCATATCTCCGATGCTTCTTCCTTTTTCATCTCTAGTTATTGATTCTTTTCTTTGCATTGCTCCAGTAATAGATTGCTTCCTTAATCTATTCTTGAATGGTATTGCTTCTTGTTTCCTTTATTTTATTCCTTGTGATCTTGCACTACATGTGAGATATTATTTTTCATCATTGAAACTCATAATTAACAAGTCCAAAGTAGACATATCATTATTAGTGGACTGAGTTGTTACATATGATACTAGAGCTATTCCGCGTGCAATCTTGAATGATGGTGTGACAAACCTCAGCAATTACGCATGTCCCTACGAGAGCGTGTATGTGACATCACAGGTAAATTATATATCACCAAAATATTGAGTCTTGGCCAAAACGGATAATATCACGAGTGAGATGCGATATTACAATAACCTTGAATATCTTTCCCAAAAGAATTAATATATGCGATTATCACTGACCGCAACGTTTCTTGAGCTCTTTAATTTCTATCGCTTTCAGAATGTTAGGAAGGTTTTTTTTTTTTTTTTAAATGAAAGTTAAAAGCGTTGTTACATGCTTTTTAAGTCAATGGTTTCCGTATAAACGTTTTTCACCTGTCTTTTTAGTCCGCATACTTTTTTTCTCTCCATTCTATTTTAATAGTAGTAATGAATTAGAAAGGTAATATATTTCCTCTATCCAATTGAAGATGAATTCCAGTTCTACATCCAGTAATGCATACGTTCTTGATCAGAACAAATTGTAAGGTGGTGAAAGAAAACGTTAAAAAGAACGTCAAGACATCGTCGCTGCAAATCATAGTTTTAGTAGATGGTTAGACCCTCTATGACTATGATATAGATCATATAAAGGTGGTTCTAGACTTAATAGCATATTCATATGTTTTCTTAATAGTTAATAATCGAGTATTAAATTAATATACACGCAAGGTTGTGTTAACCAATTCCACGCACTTCTAAAAATACTATACTACTACTAGAAAAGCTACAATAGAAACTTTTAAAGTACTTTTATAATATTCCATCTATTTATCATTAAAAATAAAGTCTTTGAATTTCTCCACGCGGAGATGTCTAATTGATCTTAAAAGTAGAAGCAAGCTCCTCCTTAGAATGTGCAATATAGTAATTGATGTCGCTTTTTAATTTTGAAGCACAAGGTAATCATCTGAACTCTTCATAATGTCTTGGATTAAAGAGCTACTGGATTCCCTTTTTCTAATTTGCCTCCCCTCATAATTGCTTGTTGACAATAAACACTTACTTATTCGTGCATGAAATAATAGATGGTGCCAGCAGCCTAAGCTCTAGCCTTTTCTTTGGGAAGCAAATTAAAACATTAATTATTGTTTAACTGTGTGTCATAATATAATTTTACTATGAGTTAAAAGAATGTTAGGAAGCTACCAAAGAGACAACCATACTCAAAAACAGAATCTTTAGTCACAAGTCAAATTAGAAAATGATTGAAATGCGAAATGAACTTTGAACCATTTGATAGTTCACGAGAAAGAAGAACCTGGATTGGACAAAAGTTGAATGGGTAACCCTTCTTTCCATCACATGCTTACAAACCCAAATCCTATTTTCCCTATTGCACAGTGGTTAATAAGAAGGCCTTGTTACATTGAGGTGAAAGAAAAACTGAAAAACTTATCAGTCCATTAAAATAATAATATCATAGAAATCAAATTCCATTGCTATCTCTAGCTAAACATGACCGGAACTTAAAAATCGCCTAAACTTTTTCTAATATTAGAAGATATCAAGGATATATCAACTCCAACTCTATTAAAACCAGATTTAATGCAATATCCTCTTAGATTTAGACATCGAAAGATACAACTTGCAAAAACTTGTTAGGTAGTCAGCTGCCTAATCCCCAATTAATGACTTTGTTTTCCTCTAAAATACTTTTTGATAGAATTGTTGGTGTTTTAAGGAATAAGCAACCAACCGCGCTCACAAAAAAAAAAAATAGCTCGATACATAAAATATCTCATGTTCATATAAGGTTCAAAAAAAAATTGCACTCCAAGAGAGTGTAATGTAGTCTACCCTAATACAAACATGATCAGTTGGCTTATTTCACTTGCTCCAAAAAATACAACAAAGGATATACATATGAAACAAACGTTAATGCTTTGGTTTTTGGACCATATTGGTTTCGGTCATAGCTTTAGGTGGTATATAAAAAGTGAGAACCGTGGAATCCATATGAAGTAGCTAATGCTATATGCGTTTTTCTTCTGCAATTTGCACCTTCCTACCTCAGCTTTTACCATGAAAAAAGCCAGTTTCTTATTCATTCATTTCTTGAAACTTTCACTTTTCGGGCATAGTATTTCTCTCGGCTTTTATTTTGAACACAGAAAAAAAAGTTTACTTGATCTACTCCGAAGATTTCTAAATTGACCTGGGATTCAGCACAGATCTGAAATTTTGAACCTTTAATTGCAATTCATACCAACATATTTCAATATCTCAAACGGATGAATTTAGGGGTGCTTATTTTATCCGTCTGCGCCATTTGTCCATAAAAAAAATTAAATTTCTTTTGTTCATAAATTTTGTAAGTTTTTGAAAAAAATCGAAAAATGAGTTTATCGAAAAATTTCAGAATTTTCCGCACACAAAATGTAACACTTTTTCAAATGAAATACATGTCCAAACATAATTTCAAATTCCAAATATCATTTTTTAACTTAACTTTAAATATTTCTTTTTCAAAACATAGAATTTTTATGTCCAAATGCCTACTACAAAAGTTGAAATAGAACCGAAATATATTGCATTTTGTTAGAGTTAAATACGAAACTACACTCAGTGCAAGTGGAATATAGTAAGTCACAACGTTACAGCTCCATTGCCAACGAAAGAGTTAGCTAAATCAGTCTAATAGTCGCTTTTGGTCAAGTTTTAAAAATTAGCTTATTTTAAAAAGTATTTTTCAAAAAAATATTTTTGATGAGATACAGTTTATGTTTGACTAATTAATATAATTAAACTTTTAAAAAGTATTTTTAAGTGTATTTATTCTTAAAAGTACTTTTCAAAAAAGTAATTTTGGAGAGAAGCTATTTTTTCCGCTTCTCAAAAATATTTTTTTTATTCTAAAAGTTTGACCAAACACTTTAACTTTGAAAAATATACATTTGGCCAAAAGTTTGACCAAACAGGAGTCACTATTTTCTGCTCTTAACTTTTATTAATCAATTATTTTGTTGTTTAAAAAACAGTACAGTTGAATTTTTACATGGTTTCTAGATGAGTGAATTAATTTGATCCTGAAATAAATAAATAGTTGAAGAGTTACGCAATACTTAGCCTTAAGATATAGAAAAAACAGCAGAAGCAATAATTTCGGGAACAAGGTATCCGGGCACAACAACAAAAGAATCGAGAAATAAGAAGATAAGACTGTATTGAGCTTTTCATAAAATATAGTGTAAGTTTGCCAGAAAAATTCGTGTCCTTTACGATGAAGACTGAGCTGACTATTTATAGCTATGAAGAAGGTCCTAGGATCGCGCCCTCCTTTAATGTCAGTTATAAGGGGCATTGATTAAGATGTAACGGTGAACATAAATGTCAAATTCCTTGTAACGGGTAACTGCTCTTAATGTTATGAATATTCTCTATTGAATGCTACCGGGAGAAGAGCATTTATCATATCTTTATGAGCATTATTCTTCCTGGAGACAAACGAAACAATTGTCTTCATTCCTCAGTCATCCCCCTGTCTTGGGTTCCACGTGTCCCTATCTCGGAAAGCCACGTGTCATAACATATATTACCTAATACAGAAAGTCCCCTTATTTTTCGGTGACATAACTTTGTGTTACCGAGAAGTTGGTAGAAACACTCTTTTGGCCGAAATTACTATAATTCTCTCTGAAGACTTCTGACGGCTGATTAGACGCATGTTTCTCTATATTTAATGCCCCGAACATGCGTCTTCCCATGATTCAGCATATTTTTTGCCGATTATCAAGGTAATACTGGCCTTGAATTTAGCCGCCAAAATTTTTACTTATACGTATCAACTTCCACCCTTATACTTCATAACTTTTCAAACTTCCATTCATCTAACTTGCATATTGTTTCTTCATCTTTTTTCCAATTCTCTTCAAACGAAAGACCCTTTCTTTCCTACAATGGCTTCTTCCTCAAAACGTACCGGTTCCTCAAAAAGCAAAAATAAAGCCGAGGACTTTGCTCCTCTAACAGTGGGCTCCATCATCCCTAGAAGTCTTATTACCACAAAAGACGTCGAAGAGAAATTCCCTACTGCTAATTCTCGTACATGGGCCGTTAAAAGGTATCCTTCTTCCATATGTCCTTCAAGCATTCCTATTGTGAAGGAAGACTATCGCTGCCATGAGTTAGAAATTATCGCTCCTGATCTATCGGAGCGAGTCACCCTTCCTAAGGAGGGTTGACATATGTTTACACGTATCCCTTTATTTTGGGCACGGTTTCTTTATGTGGAGAGCTTGACTCCGTGATTTCGGAGTTTTGCCTATGTTACCAGGTGTGTTTGGAACAAGTAAGTCCTTTTGTGTGGAGGATGGTTGCTTGCCTTCAGTGTCTGTGCCAGGAAACTGGAGAAGAGCTAACCTTAGCTCACATGATGAATCTTTATTCTCCCAAAATCTTCTGCGGGGGAATGATAAACCTCTACAAGCATGGCCACCATGCTTTATTTGCCTAGCATGAATAATGACAATGACCATGGATGGATGGAACAGTTCGTTGCAATTGCCACCGACAATATCATTGCGGCAACGGCTTCATCCTTTCGGCTTCTTGGAACCGCACTCGTAAGCTCTTTGTTCAGTATTTCCTTTTACTAAAAAAAATTTAATGGCCGTATTGATCCTTCATCCTTCGTTTTTTTCAGCAAAAAATGAAGGTTTGGACCGGTGGATACAAAAAATCTTGGATGTTACAACGTCCAGGACTCGCTTGTGGAAAGAACTGGCCCCTAAATACCGGTGGAAGGCCAAGAATCATGGTAATTCAAACTCATCTTGTTTCAATTTTCATGTAAAAAACTTGATTGATCTCTTCTAACGTCTATGAAATTAGGTCTACCCGCGGGCTCTGTTGCTACTCCCGAGGAGGATGTCTTGGCTGATCCTGCTGATATAGCGAGGCTGCTTCAGGAGGCGCTTACTCGAACAAGTGGCTTCGTGCCTGCTTCAAGAGCAAATGCTTCTTTTCGGAGTCCCCCGCTGGAAGACAAAGAACCAAAGGGAAGATGCTCCTCTGCAGCCAGGGAAAAGAATAAAAAGGCGAGGACCGATGCCTCCGAGTCATCTCCGGTAACGATGGTGACTAGCTCTCCTTCCGGGCCGGTCATAGACACCATGATGATTGATGATGATGAGGGAGCTTCTCTACATAGAAGACGACGATCCTCATTATCTCAACAGGATACTCAACCTATTGAGAGAGTTACACCTACCGAGGACAATGCCTCGGCACTTTGGGGAAAATTTGATTTAGTAGATAATGTCAACTCCCATTTTCGAGCCCCAATTGTTGTGTCCGGTACTGCAGAGCTGAGTACCGGACCATTGCCGTCTTTGGTTGGCGAGCATCCAACAACCAGCACTGCATTTGATGCAGCTGCTTCTCACTCTTCAACTCCATCAGCTTCATCTCCATCTTCACCAATACCAGCAACTGCTACATCACTTCCATCTTCATCTATTCTTCTACCATCAATTGCTACACCACCTCCGCCGGCCGCGTCTGACAACGAAGAAGGTGTTCCCCTTCCATCGTCCCCAGTTCATGGGAATTTGGGGCAAAATTATGCTGCCCCTTCTGAAGATCCACAAAGGAGGAGGAACGTTACTCTTTCGGTCTTTACTAGATGCAACTTACTATCCCGGCCTTTGGAGCTTGCAAATTATCTTAAGCCTTTGGCTTTAGAGAAAGACTGGAAAAAGATTCAAGCACTCTCGGGAGAGTGTTTGTTGAATAATGCTATGCATAATGCCGCAGCGGTACGTTCCTTTCTTTCTTTATTACTTCTTCTATTTTTGGGTGTGAACATCTCCTGAATTTTACCCTTATTACTTTGTAGGCCAACTTTCTTGTTTCTGAGGATCTTTAGAGGTTGATTCGTGAAAAAGAAGATATTATCTCCTCACGTAATCAGCTTTTGGCAGAGCAAGAGCAACATGGCGCTCGCCTTTCGGAATTGGAAGCCAAAGCCGCTGAGGCTGTTATATTGGAAGCTCGTTTGCGGCAGAGTGAGCAAGAAGTGGTAACCCTTAGCTAAGAAATTGTCCCTCTAAGGGTTATATTTGACGAAGCCAGGGCCAAACGGGTTGACGTCCATAACGCCGTTCTTGCTACAACCGAACGTGAGGCTGCCTCCACTAAAAGAGTGATTAACTTAGAGGGAGCCGTGAACTCCAAAATTGAAGAGATTGCTGCTGTGGAGCGAAACATGCCCAGCTGGAAGAGAAGTACAGGAAAACTATCGAGCATAATAGGCTCATTAGTTCAACTGTCCGTGCCCTTGATGTCAGCCTCAAATCTGTTAGGTCCGCCCAGGAAAACCTTTCTGCCGAGGTAACGCAACTCAAAGAAGAACTCAAGCACCGAGAGGCTTCCCTTGTTGTTGAAAAATCTTACGCCATGTACAAAGTACTTGCTTAACTTTCAAATGAAAAAGTTAATTCATTGTTCAAACAAGAAACAAGATAAAAACAAAAGGATTTCATTTTATTCCTTCTATTTTCAAAAAATACATAAGCATTTGCTATGCTAAAAATAAATTATCATTACTTGCGGCTAACTTGTACAACTTGTTTCTACGGGGTTGTTCGCACAGTCCCCGGTCCGATGATGTAATTATAATTCTGATTTTTCGTTCCTGGTCGACATGCTAGTCATTGTTGCCGTATCCTCATATCATTCCCCCCCCCCCCC